>SMSR01014815.1:38034-68850 GCA_019453355.1 Ceratina japonica | reverse complement strand
TGTGACCTAAACTAACGAAATGCACAATAATACCAATTTGATCAAATAATTTCGCGCAGTGAGAAATCATTTCTAAAGTGAATGATAAACTCATAATCGAACAGTCTTAATTCAGGAGGTAAGTATTAAATCAGATAAAATTTCGTAGTTTCTGTATGCCAGGTTTGGAATTATGGCCTACTTAATTCACGGTATGTACGGGGATGGAAGGGCGAGATGCAAAGGAGGAATTCATACGGGTATCTCGTTGCGAACCAGTGGCGGTGAGATGGTTCTCCTCTTCTGCCGGCAGGATATACACGGAAGAAATTGCTTTTACCTCGGTCTCCTGGTCCGGTGGTGAAATGATCAACGACGCGAATTAAGCGCATTCGCGAATTTATAGCGGGATGCGTTTGAAACGTGGAACTATCCGCGCACCAGAGGTTTATTAATGGTCCCGATGAAAAACGCTTTAATGTATGCGAAGCCCGGGAGCCGGGACAGGGTATATTAATTCCGTGCTCGCGTTCTTTTATCTTGATAGCGTGCCGCTTGAAAACGATATCCCGTATTTATTAAGCTCCCGTCGCGCCATCAACAGAGAGGAGTATTCAGAAATTTTTAAGTAAAGCAGGATGATGGCGAAAAACTTCCGAGCGGCTGAGCATGTAGTCGTTTAATCTTGATCACTGTTATTACGCTAGGGCTGATTTATTGCTAGCGTAGAGTCCACGATGATCAACTCCTGGTATTATTGCTAAAACTGCAATCAACGTCATCAATCAGTATAAACTGTACACGAAACGCGTTTCTTAACGACGTTGAAGCGCTTGGTTCTCGCAATTGTTACCTGTCCGGTTCGAATCTGCCACATAACGTCCTAAACGACATACCCGATTTATTTGAAGAATGGGAAACGAGAGTGTACAAGTGTAATTTGATTGTAATAAGAATTATCGAAGAAAGAATGGAACAACAAAGCTACACGCTTTATACTATATGTGACGCGTCTGAGACAATACCTCAAAGTTTAAAAAAAAATTTGACTCCTTCGTTTTCGAGAATTGAGTATAAAATAAATCTTTTGTTTTTCTTTTTTAATATATTACATTGAATTTAATGAAATAATGCCAGAAGTATTAGTAGATATGTCGATAGGATCGTAAAGATAATTTGATTTATCACCTTGTCTATACATTCTTAAAATTCGCTTCTTATTGTCGCATCCCTAATTGCCAAAGTTATTGTCATCATCACGGCTCAGTATCACATANTCTGTTGAAATTTTGAATTGATTTACAATCTAGTATCCGAGAAAAATCAATATAAAAGATGGTTTCTTGTATACGCGCTCTTATGGTGAAGGTCGATAAAGTTTACTTAAAAGTTATATACTATATCTAAATACTATTACAAAATTAAAAAAAAAATGCAATATAAACCTGAGACAATACCTCAAAGTTTAAAAAAAAATTTGACTCCTTCGTTTTCGAGAATTGAGTATAAAATAAATCTTTTGTTTTCCTTTTTTAATATATTACATTGAATTTAATGAAATAATGCCAGAAGTATTAGTAGATATGTCGATAGGATCGTAAAGATAATTTGATTTATCACCTTGTCTATACATTCTTAAAATTCGCTTCTTATTGTCGCATCCCTAATTGCCAAAGTTATTGTCATCATCACGGCTCAGTATCACATAATTTACATGATGTCTTTCGACCTTTGACAAAGTTAGCTGCGACGCTGATGAAACGTTCGGATACTAATTATGTCGTACATAACTTACAGCTGAAAATCGCAATAGTATCAATTGTAATTGTAGTATAAATTGATTATTTGTGCACGATTACAGCTTGTTAAAAACATAATTTTGTTTTCGAAGCTTGCCCCGATGTTTGATGTATATGAAAAGCAAAATTCCAGAGGTCAAACCTGATTTTCAATTGATCGTGCAGCATGTTTTATTAAAAGTACGCGTTTAATTAGATTCGTCGAACAAAGCATATTGTGAAGACGGAAATGATCAACCGTGTAAAATTGTTTATCGGCTGGTTCGGATGGTGGGTTCGGGTTTAGCGCGCGCCAGCATTGTAAACCGTTCTTAAATGGGAAAACGAACTCACTTCGTTAATTGGAACGACCTGTGACGAGCGGTTCACGCTTTCCGGTCGATAACGCATCGTGATTGGAACCAGCCGCATCTATGAAAATTTGTATACTTTTTTCTTCCCGTTCAACTTTTTTTTCAACTCTGCAGCGAATACCTTCTGTTTGATTATTCACTCGTTAACCGTGGGAAAGCAATTGTTCTCTGGCGAAAATGGGTTAGAACTCGGGCGAGCAAATAGTACATGGGGTAACGGTTGATTCGATTGTTTCCCGCGACTTTGTGTTCGCAACAAATTGACGAAGTTCTCGCAAGTGTTGTTACAAAAACACAAACTTCGATTGTTCTGCCTTTTTTAATGAACGTAACCTATATTTCATTACCATACAAAAATTTATATTCAGTCATTTTTTAATTTTGATAAAAATTATTTATACGAAGCTGTAGTTATTGTAAGAAAACCTAACCAGAATTTTCAGTCAGTCTTTATAGTGAATTTGCGCCGTGGCTTGATCACGTTTAGACTAATATTATTTATTCTTAATTCAATCTACGTTCAACAATGAGATATTTATACCTAAGTGCGGGAGGACGACTGTATAAGTTTTCCTTGAAGAGATTAGCCCAGAAACTGGAGACAATCCGATAAATCTGATTCCTTTGAACCAGGTAACAAATAAAACGAGTTAGCCGTAACGCAAATAGCTTGAGGCGACATTACATTTGCCGCAATTGTAACGATGTGAATCTCAGCTTGCACTATTGCATTCAGTGTCAACCTGCCAATCTCAGTGTACATTTCTCTCTCTCTCTCTCTCTCTCTCTCTCTCTCATTTATAGTGATTCCAAATACAAATACTCCATTTTATACTCCTAGCGGAAACGCTTGTGAAGGCTAAGAGTCTCAAAGCAATATATTTTGTAAAAATAGATATCCATTACGTTTATTTTTCTTCTTATGTACATCTGACAGTAGTAATCTTTTAAAACATCTCGGCGTCATATGTAAATGAACAAAAAGGGTCGAGTACCTGGAAACATGTAAAACAAATGAAAGAGCGCCGATACAGAACAATTTTTCCGTGTCGTTCGTCTAATTAGACAGCAGTCGATTCCGATAGATGGTTCGATTTCCAAGAACCTGCACGTTTGCACGCGACCCGTACAGACACGTAGAACACGCTAAGTGCACGAAGCCGTGATCACATATAGGGGAGTGGTAAAAGAATCGAGTCACGCGGACGGAAAGGCACGATTTTAATCATTTCGTTTCGAACTCCGATTGAGAATTCCTGACAAACTTTGTGGAGATACGATAAAAAGCAAATAGTTGGTTTCACCAATCACGCAACATTGTATAATTGGCTCATTTCCATTCGCCTAAAGAGAATAATATAATCCAACGATCTGGTATAAAAGTATAATTCAATAGTGAAATTATGAGGAATTACGAGCATTAACGTTGAACAGTACTGGAAAATACAATTTGAGATTTTTATCTAGAAATTCGAAAAATGTCACAACAACTGCCTGACNGCCGCCGCGCCGGTACATGGACAAGCGACACGCGAGCTTCACTTTTCCGCACGCGCTCTGCGGAACAGCGTGTAGGCGCATCCACTACAATCTTCGCATCCTTTGCTCCACGGATGAAAAAAAAAATGAAAGCGCTTCTCTCATTTTTTCTATTGCCGCGGATGATCATTATTCCCTGCCCGTTAATGACTAGCCTTGTTATCACGAAACTTCGGCCAGGTCATCTGAAAATATTGGATCTTCGCGAATTTATTTTATCGTTCGCGATAATGAGGTTCACGAGTTTAAGGAGGTTCGCCAGTGAAATCTGTACATTAAAAAAATCCTAGAAACTATTGAAATTCAATTGCTAATGTGAAATTAATATTCTGTTGAAATTTTGAATTGATTTACAATCTAGTATCCGAGAAAAATCAATATAAAAGATGGTTTCTTGTATACGCGCTCTTATGGTGAAGGTCGATAAAGTTTACTTAAAAGTTATATACTATATCTAAATACTATTACAAAATTAAAAAAAAAATGCAATATAAACCTGAGACAATACCTCAAAGTTTAAAAAAAAATTTGACTCCTTCGTTTTCGAGAATTGAGTATAAAATAAATCTTTTGTTTTCCTTTTTTAATATATTACATTGAATTTAATGAAATAATGCCAGAAGTATTAGTAGATATGTCGATAGGATCGTAAAGATAATTTGATTTATCACCTTGTCTATACATTCTTAAAATTCGCTTCTTATTGTCGCATCCCTAATTGCCAAAGTTATTGTCATCATCACGGCTCAGTATCACATAATTTACATGATGTCTTTCGACCTTTGACAAAGTTAGCTGCGACGCTGATGAAACGTTCGGATACTAATTATGTCGTACATAACTTACAGCTGAAAATCGCAATAGTATCAATTGTAATTGTAGTATAAATTGATTATTTGTGCACGATTACAGCTTGTTAAAAACATAATTTTGTTTTCGAAGCTTGCCCCGATGTTTGATGTATATGAAAAGCAAAATTCCAGAGGTCAAACCTGATTTTCAATTGATCGTGCAGCATGTTTTATTAAAAGTACGCGTTTAATTAGATTCGTCGAACAAAGCATATTGTGAAGACGGAAATGATCAACCGTGTAAAATTGTTTATCGGCTGGTTCGGATGGTGGGTTCGGGTTTAGCGCGCGCCAGCATTGTAAACCGTTCTTAAATGGGAAAACGAACTCACTTCGTTAATTGGAACGACCTGTGACGAGCGGTTCACGCTTTCCGGTCGATAACGCATCGTGATTGGAACCAGCCGCATCTATGAAAATTTGTATACTTTTTTCTTCCCGTTCAACTTTTTTTTCAACTCTGCAGCGAATACCTTCTGTTTGATTATTCACTCGTTAACCGTGGGAAAGCAATTGTTCTCTGGCGAAAATGGGTTAGAACTCGGGCGAGCAAATAGTACATGGGGTAACGGTTGATTCGATTGTTTCCCGCGACTTTGTGTTCGCAACAAATTGACGAAGTTCTCGCAAGTGTTGTTACAAAAACACAAACTTCGATTGTTCTGCCTTTTTTAATGAACGTAACCTATATTTCATTACCATACAAAAATTTATATTCAGTCATTTTTTAATTTTGATAAAAATTATTTATACGAAGCTGTAGTTATTGTAAGAAAACCTAACCAGAATTTTCAGTCAGTCTTTATAGTGAATTTGCGCCGTGGCTTGATCACGTTTAGACTAATATTATTTATTCTTAATTCAATCTACGTTCAACAATGAGATATTTATACCTAAGTGCGGGAGGACGACTGTATAAGTTTTCCTTGAAGAGATTAGCCCAGAAACTGGAGACAATCCGATAAATCTGATTCCTTTGAACCAGGTAACAAATAAAACGAGTTAGCCGTAACGCAAATAGCTTGAGGCGACATTACATTTGCCGCAATTGTAACGATGTGAATCTCAGCTTGCACTATTGCATTCAGTGTCAACCTGCCAATCTCAGTGTACATTTCTCTCTCTCTCTCTCTCTCTCTCTCTCTCTCATTTATAGTGATTCCAAATACAAATACTCCATTTTATACTCCTAGCGGAAACGCTTGTGAAGGCTAAGAGTCTCAAAGCAATATATTTTGTAAAAATAGATATCCATTACGTTTATTTTTCTTCTTATGTACATCTGACAGTAGTAATCTTTTAAAACATCTCGGCGTCATATGTAAATGAACAAAAAGGGTCGAGTACCTGGAAACATGTAAAACAAATGAAAGAGCGCCGATACAGAACAATTTTTCCGTGTCGTTCGTCTAATTAGACAGCAGTCGATTCCGATAGATGGTTCGATTTCCAAGAACCTGCACGTTTGCACGCGACCCGTACAGACACGTAGAACACGCTAAGTGCACGAAGCCGTGATCACATATAGGGGAGTGGTAAAAGAATCGAGTCACGCGGACGGAAAGGCACGATTTTAATCATTTCGTTTCGAACTCCGATTGAGAATTCCTGACAAACTTTGTGGAGATACGATAAAAAGCAAATAGTTGGTTTCACCAATCACGCAACATTGTATAATTGGCTTATTTCCATTCGCCTAAAGAGAATAATATAATCCAATGATCTGGTATAAAAGTATATTTCAATAGTGAAATTATGAGGAATTACGAGCATTAACGTTGAACAGTACTGGAAAATACAATTTGAGATTTTTATGTAGAAATTCGAAAAATGTCACAACAACTGCCTGAATTCTTCCTAACATATTTTTGAATATCCCTCTTCTTTCAACGAGCAAAACAAAGGATTGAAAAAGGAACGTAAACCGAGGACAATAGCGTTTTTTAATTTCTTTTTGCTGTCTAGTAAGTTAACGAACATCGAAATTACGTAACGAGGCGCGGGGGTATGTTCGGTTGGATTTAACTTTATTAGCGAATTCGCACCCCACACACTCGTTATCCCTTATACTCCTGCTGGCTGGTATTAAAGTTTCATCGGTCCGTTAAACTTCTGTCATGGACGCAACGCGACGTACGTGATGAATGAACGACGCGTATTCCTCTATCGGTTTATCGATTGGTTATATTTAACAATTCTGGATTTTCGATCATATAGAGACCGAGGCAGGTAAAAGGGTTGACTGTCGAGTGTACTGTCAATCAAACTCTATAAAGGATGGCTGTTTTGCATATAACTTCTACGAATAAACAGTATTATTGCGTAGAAACTGGAAGTTTTGAGATCACCACACTGCATCTTATAAAAAATATAAATCTTAGTATTATATACATATATAAAAATCGGCAGTCTACTAATGACGCTTTCCCTCATCTATTTTTGATACATCTCTGCGATAACAGAAGCCACGGACTGTATTGATTTCGACGTCTAGCCTGGGCGAAACTAATAACGCGTTCAAGATATATCGTAATTATCGTGAAGACTGGATAAGGGGTCTCGAGAGATCAATGACAATCAGGGAGATATAAGGACGGAGTTTAATTTCCGAGGGGGGCGCACGCATGCAGACCGCCAGGAATTAATATAGATGGATATGAGTTATCTGCGAAACGGACCAGGAGTCCCCAACGCTAGACACCCGACCGGTCGAGGTATGTCGGTGACGTGTACGACTCTCGTGATGGGGATCACAAAGTCCTGACAGGACATTCGGGCGCGCAGGACGATAGATATCAACCCGTTTTAACGTAACTGTCGAGTGGACGCTTTCGGATCTCTGAAACTGACACTGATGGCTTATCTGTCCTTGTCGAATCCGCGGCCAGATAGTGTCCTCGAAGATTGTCGCGTTCGCGGTTCCTTCTCAACGGAGAACTAATTTAGCGTGGTACATTCGTCCTCGTCAAACCTCGCCACATCAGAAATATTGTTCTGTCAATGTACGGAAACAATTAAAATTGATTTCATGTATTGGGTTGTTCGGAAAGTCCCTGCCGATTTTTAATAGATGGATTCGAGTAGGACTGAGTACATAAGAATGATCCAAATGACACGTTTACTTGTTTTACAACATGATTCTTTAGGCATCTTTAGAAAAATNATAGAGACCGAGGCAGGTAAAAGGGTTGACTGTCGAGTGTACTGTCAATCAAACTCTATAAAGGATGGCTGTTTTG
Source organism: Ceratina japonica (assembly GCA_019453355.1). Taxonomy (NCBI): domain Eukaryota; kingdom Metazoa; phylum Arthropoda; class Insecta; order Hymenoptera; family Apidae; genus Ceratina; species Ceratina japonica. The sequence continues at coordinate 61,090 of SMSR01014815.1, read as the reverse complement.
CATATAACTTCTACGAATAAACAGTATTATTGCGTAGAAACTGGAAGTTTTGAGATCACCACACTGCATCTTATAAAAAATATAAATCTTAGTATTATATACATATATAAAAATCGGCAGTCTACTAATGACGCTTTCCCTCATCTATTTTTGATACATCTCTGCGATAACAGAAGCCACGGACTGTATTGATTTCGACGTCTAGCCTGGGCGAAACTAATAACGCGTTCAAGATATATCGTAATTATCGTGAAGACTGGATAAGGGGTCTCGAGAGATCAATGACAATCAGGGAGATATAAGGACGGAGTTTAATTTCCGAGGGGGGCGCACGCATGCAGACCGCCAGGAATTAATATAGATGGATATGAGTTATCTGCGAAACGGACCAGGAGTCCCCAACGCTAGACACCCGACCGGTCGAGGTATGTCGGTGACGTGTACGACTCTCGTGATGGGGATCACAAAGTCCTGACAGGACATTCGGGCGCGCAGGACGATAGATATCAACCCGTTTTAACGTAACTGTCGAGTGGACGCTTTCGGATCTCTGAAACTGACACTGATGGCTTATCTGTCCTTGTCGAATCCGCGGCCAGATAGTGTCCTCGAAGATTGTCGCGTTCGCGGTTCCTTCTCAACGGAGAACTAATTTAGCGTGGTACATTCGTCCTCGTCAAACCTCGCCACATCAGAAATATTGTTCTGTCAATGTACGGAAACAATTAAAATTGATTTCATGTATTGGGTTGTTCGGAAAGTCCCTGCCGATTTTTAATAGATGGATTCGAGTAGGACTGAGTACATAAGAATGATCCAAATGACACGTTTACTTGTTTTACAACATGATTCTTTAGGCATCTTTAGAAAAATTCATTATTCATTAAGATTGTGACGATATTTAATAAAGTAGGCGTCACAAAGTAGAGCAAAAATCGTAGTTACTACGTTTTGGACTTTAAGTAATTTTATGCCAAAGAGTGATTGTTCTGAATAAAATAAGGACCAGGGCACCGTGCAATGTACCTTAAGCTAGACATCCAAACGAATTTTGTCTTGATTCTTCGAAATTTGAAAAGCATAAACTTCTATTTTACACTATTTTTAGGAATACACTCTGCACGTTGCACGAGAGATGAAAGAAAATATCACGCATATAATTCAATAAAGCGATAAGAAATATATATCAAAATTCACATTCACTGTCTTTAAATTTTCTATAAATATAGGCACGAACTTTCCGACCAACTCAATAGTAAAGAATTTTACGAAACATATTACTCTTTTTTTACTTTGCCATATCAGTAAAATTGCGAGCGTCCTCTGATAATAGCTAGGTATTTAGCAAAACGAATGACATCTTCAATAAACCTGATCAAATGAAAATCCAGACATAAATATAATTTTGACATTTTTGTTACAAACGTGTAATAACAAATTTACAATTTATAGGTAATTTTTTATTCTTATATTTAATCATAGAACACGCTGACACGTGGTGGAATAAAAATGAAAGCCCATGCAATGTATTACTTTCGTAAGAATTTCGGTGGATATACATTTACATGTGTACTGTAATAAGAGGAAATGCAAGAACTCTGATATTTCTCGAAAGAAACAGATTATGGTTGAGTCGGGTCGAATATCTTGGACATCTCGCGCAACTTTCAGCCATCCTTCCTTCCATATTCGCTAATTGTTTACGAGTACGAAATGCTGCGCGTAGAGTTTCAGCCAAGTTTGAAACTGATATTTCGCAAAGAAACTTGAGATACTTGAATATCTATATGAACTAAACCCGTAATTAACGTAATCTAACGTAACGGTAGGATTGCAAACTTTAGCCCAGCGAAACACGACGACTGTTCTTACTTTTCATGTTAATTCCGTTGATCGTAAATGAGTACTCGTTTCGAACACAACAACGTGTCTACGTTTCTTGTGCCATTTAACACGGAAAACTTCTCTCGAGATCTTAAATTATAATAAACATCAAGTTCATCCGTAATAAGAGAAGCAGAATGTACGTAGTACCCTCCAGGAAGGGATCGGACACGTACTTAAAAATGAACATAAACCGGAAATTAGATATTCAAAACGCGGAATGTCAATATCTCGTTGAAATAAAAATATCAATAATAATAAAATAAAGCTATATTATTTTTTATAAATACTTATTCTCCGTGACTTTTGTATAATGATAAAACCCTAATGTAGAATAACAGTATATTTATTTATATTGTACGTTCGCTTTATCTCTGTTTCCGGTTTAGGTGCACTTTTTCGCAACCAATAAAAAATACAGTCCCTCTCTGGAGGGATGGTCCCTAGTAGAGAGCAACGTGTCTTCTAAATTTTCGACAGTCATAGATTCCGTTATCTTTTCGGCGGCGTTGCGGGAACAATTATCGATTTAACGTTAATTCGTGTCGTGACGCACAAACAGAAACAGGCAAATATAGACATTCGCCGTTTTCCTGTTTACCAGCCGATAACTCAGTCGGAGAGAGATGAAAGGAGGAGGAGGAGGAGAGAAAGCCAAGATTAACCGCGATCTGAACTTGACTCGGCTAGGTAATCCCCCGGCCTTCCTGACTTCCCAATAAACTTCCTCCACCACAGTTGGTATTCATATATGCAAGCGGTGCGGCGCGCGAGTGCACAGACCTCAGATTGGCTAGCATCTTCGCTGATCCGTGGGCAACGGCGGAGTGTACACGGATCGCAATATCGTCAGGGTCAATCTGCGGACCACCGTCAAACGGAAAGCAAATCAAATTCCCCGGCGGAGCATGCACGCGTCAATTAGAGTATTTCAACGCGCGGGAATCCTGCGCTTTGATCAACGCACCGGCCACCTGAGTAATCTCGTCTCGTAACCGTTCAATGCGACCCGTGATTATTATCAATCGGCCGTCCCCGGCCCTGTCCTATCGCGATCCGTACCGCATTGAACTGTCCCCCGTTGTATGAAAACCGTGGGGCACGGAACGTTGGAGGAAGTTCGCGATCCCTATTAAGACCTCTTTTCACTCGCCTAACCGATACCTACACGCATCGTTGCCGACCTTTTGGAAATGCGATCCCTACGTATAGCGGCGTTTCAGTTGAAATTGAACTTTCCATAAACCATTTAATCTAAATTTTAACTTCACATCACTGTCCGATGAAACGACAAAATAGAATCGCCGCCGAATCGAAAAACGACACGATAATTTGATAGAACGGAGCGGACGATATTAATTTCACTCGGATTTAATTGTGTGCCTCTACGATTAATTTATTTAAAACGATCGTCGCGTCGTGATTATCAAAGCTTGCAACTGCCGTGGGCGCATTGTTCTGGTCACCGTGTTGCGTTATGGTGGTCATTCGGACGCATTGAGTTATGTTGATCAGATAACGGGAGGGGAAACCGTAATATCATTTGTGCCGGGGATTCAATGCGTTTCCTGATAAAATTCATTACCACCCCGAACGATATTTGAAAAGTCAATCTCCCGACGGTATCGACAAGCTCTATTCACCGGCGAGAACGGACGCGGAAAATTTTGAAGATAACGTTTACCTGTATATTGTTATCCGGTAATTTTGTAACACGTCCTAAATACTCACCATCTGAAACATACGAATGACGTAATTATCAATATAAATAAGTTCAAGACGAAGAAAATTAAAATACAAAGATATATTATCGAAGGTCACAAAACAAAAAAGTGGAAATAAAGATTGATAGGAACGAATAGACTTTTTTTAAATTCATAGTTTTATTTCAAATGGTCGCATCAACGAGTCATCATCACTAAAGGTGTACGTGTCAATTACATAGTTATCTCAAATGGTTACATAATAAGTGATAAATTCTAAATTACAAAATTAATGGTTTTTTTTAAATAACAAAAGAGTTAAATAGATTAATTTTATTAAACAGCTTTAGGATATTTTTTACATTCTCCGTTTCATCAGAGTTACTTTTCATTTTACATTTTCGATTATACAAACAGAAATTGATACAATTAAATAATATCTAATAAATAGTAAGGCTAGTTCTACAATATTGACATTTCGGGGCAGAGCGTTCATTTATTAAAATACTCATAAGTCAATTTCGAGTGTTCTGTTCTAATATGAGTGAGAACTACCTGGTTCTTTCTAGATAACCAGATTTCTATCTCCTCTTGAGAGCTGCTTAAATGACAGGACTTGATTCGTTTCTTTACCCTACTTCGAAGAATCTCCTCAGTAACTTGTCGACAACGTGGCCAATCACTGATTATCGGCATCGCATCGTTGGCAGCATTCCCAGGCACGAAAGTAAAATCACAGCTCGTAGTAAATAAACGAGACACATCATATAAAGTCGAATGGGTCCCCTTCAAGAAGGAATACCTAGCATGTATTCCGTCCGAATGCCAAAACTTTGAAAAGAGGTTAGGAAATATTAGCCCAGTATACGGAGTTAATATCACGGGAGAGGAAGAGGTCTGGCCTAGGCCAGCGGCACCGAAACAGCAGAAAGGGAGTGGGCCACAGGGATGGAGGCCGGGATGCGCTCTAATAGAGACAGAAAGCCAATCTACCCTTCCAGCACGGCGCCGAAATACATGTACCGCGGCCTCTCTAATCTACAGCGGAACCCTTTCAGGTTTTTGGGGTAGAAGACTGCAAACATCGTCCCCCGACGAAGTCGTTAGCCACGGGCGTCGTTCGTCGTCGACGAGTCCCAACGAAGAGGACGAGCTTTCGCTCGATCTCGCGTTCTCGGCCCCGGAAAGTTTCGCCTTCTAGCCGAAATTAAACCGCGACGATGAAGGCCCCCACCGAGACTTTAACGACCGGTGAAAGCGATCTACTCGAGCGGACCGGAATTTTCACGCTGAGGGCACCAACCGCTACCCCCGCGTTATTCAGTGAACGCGGCTGTTCCGCTGTGCCTACGAATCGGTTGGTTTTATGGGGTGAACGGTGTGTAGCAGTGCGGTGAGTTTCACAAGCACGTTTGGAATACAATGAGTGTTGAGTAATTGAGTATGTACTTTACCGTGTAATTATGGAATTCTATGAATACGTATTTTCAATATCTCAATAATTTCTAAGTTACTCGTGTTTTTTATATTAATTTTGAAGAAACACCGATTTGGTTCATTCGTCTCTTTCCCATTATCCTTGCGAATGGAATCGCTCAATTGGCGGTATTTGCAGTCCAAACTTATAAGATCGTCTTAAGCATTTCCTGTCCCTGTCTATCCCATATTTCCAATCCTTGTCTTGTACAGGAAACAAGGACTTAAAAACGGAAATCGATAGAAATTCGACAGTATCGAAAGGACAATAGGCTCCATTCGCGTCCTCTCGTCATAGCGACGAATCGGACGGCAGTCGAGCAACCGGTAAGAAAAATTTTTTTCTTCACGGGAATGCTCTTATCGTTATTACGTCGTTTGACGGTCACAATGCCGGCCGAAGAAACAGAGAAGGAGGGCGGCCTGGCATAAAAACGAGGGGCAGAAACGCGCGGAGAGGAGCGAGGAGAGAATCAGAGAGAAAGGAACGATTGCATTCGGGTTGAATGCGGCGCATAACGGAGAGGAACTGCGCGCGAGAGAGCGAGTCCTCTTTCGCAGTTTATTCTTCGTGAAGTCGAACGCTGCCGATGGAAGGAAGATGGGGAGGGTTAGGGCGAGTACCATCGAGTCAATGCAGAGAGGACCTCGTCGTTATTCTACGGCCGGCGTGCTCTCGAAGGGCGAGACGTGCCATAAAGGCAACGATGAATAATTATCGCGAGTGCTTCAAGTAAAAACAAACAACTAACCGCGCTCGACTTGACGGCTAAGTGGCGTATTTAACAAACATACCGGACAACCGTGCAACTCGTTCGGTCGGTTGGACCGAAACGGATACCTCTTCCTCTCTTCTCGTATACCCACCTGATTAACGAATAGTCTCTAGGGGCTGGGATATAAAGAGGGGCTTTGATTCGTTTAGCCACAGCATTGTTCTCGATCCTTGCGAAACAAACGCGTCGGGATATGCCAGAACTGCTCGCTCTGCATTGTCGAATCTGCATTGTTCGAGAGGAACAGTATCCCCTTGGTAAGTGGAATGCAGTCGAGATGAACACGTATCAACCGTTTAGCTTCGGAGACGCATTGTTGAAATAATTAGCCAGTGTTAAAATATTCGGCACGCCCGTGAATATTTTGACATTTTAGTAATATTTTAGTTTAAACTCATGACAGATGCGTACCTTCGGTGAAGGTTTATTACATACATATAATAAAACACATAAACAAATAATATAACAGTAAATGAACGTATAGAAGTTCAACATCCAAAACAAGAATTTTATTTGCATGTTTTAATACTATTTCTACCTGTGTCAGAAGACACCTGAAATTTTTGCTTAAAATTATTATTATTAATTTAATACCCTTCCTCAATTAAATTGATGACTTTTCCTATATATACTGGTTATTAAATTAAATAATTAAATCGAGAAAAAAACGATTAAACTGACGATAATAATTTTGGGCGAAAATGTCAAAAGGTGCCTTTTGACACCGTTTGATAGAAATAGTGTTAAACGTTCTTTTCATTGATCAAGTCTATCAGAAACAGTACTTTTGTTTGGTAATTCCTTAAAATGGCACAATCGAAATTTTCTTTTCAATTATCTGATCGCTTAAGCCATCATTTAATTAGCCCAATTCTGTATTCAACGAACTAAAACAAACGGCGCCCGTTGTAAAACGGAACTAAATCAGCTGGAGTTGGGTAGTCGACTAATCCATGCCGATTCGATCCAGTGGTGGGCTTGAAAATATACTCGCCCGGTATTACGAATGTAAATTATCGAGGATGAAGCGCGTACGATCCCCACCGAGGGCCGACCGAGCTATCGGCTCATGCAAATAGCCAGAAGTTACATAAAATATCATAGTCCAATATAACTCGGCCGATTTCCCGATGCCGGCGCAAAATTTGAAGAACCATTCTCCATTGAATATAAATCACACGTTCACCTCCTCCGCCCCGTCCTTCCAGCCGCCCCTCGATTTTCGTATTCCGCGCTCGGATATTCCAATTTCTATCGTCGGATATGCATTCGTCGAGTCAGTCTCTCTATCTAGTCGAGCGCCACTTCCACCTACCTACGATTTACATCTTGGCCTACATCCATTGTTAACCGTGGCCAACGAGCGGTTTCAATAAAGGTTGAAGATCGAACTGCCTTCCAGCTCGAGGGAATCGAAAGATTTAGAATCGTGTATTACGTCCAACTGAAATCCCTGTTTTCTTCTCTTCGACAGAAAATACATTTTCAATCAAAGCGTCTATATTGGCATTCACGCGTCTAATATTAAATGTCAATTGTGACTATTTCGTCCTGAGAAAAGGGGCGTGCGATATTGTTATAAATAGTTCCATCCATGATAAGACGTACATGCAAAATCTCAATACTCGTTGGTATAAATATAAATAGGGTACGCAACCCTCCCCCAAGTAAAGATATAAATATCGTCCATACCAACAATTTCAAGCCGATAACCGGAGCGGACGAGATTCATCTCGCACGATACTGAAATATTTGTCTCGGAATTAATTTGCCGGTTGTGTTACCAAAATACCGCAGATGTCAGAAAGAGTACACCGTGTTACATTGACTTTGCAGATGGGTACAAAGGAAATCCAAAGAGCAGACTCTTTCTCGAGGTAACTGCCGACCAGGTTATGCTCGTAAAACTTTATACGATCCCGCCTACACCGCATCTCCATTAGCCGTGGCTCGCGTTCGCAACGCGAACGACTCTTACCCGCGACACGCTTCCTCACCTGTTCCTGCGATTCGCGGACCCAAACACGAACGAGAAGTGATCCCCGCGAAGGTCAGGGAACTCTATTTTCGCCCTTATACGCGACGGCTTACCATGGTTCCGCATTACAGTCCGCGGTATAATACCTGCGAAGGGAGTTCGACCCTGGCGTGTTCCACAGGGTTTAAAACATTCCCCGCCGTAGGACGAATAAAGATATAAGAGGAAACGCACGACGAAGAGAAGGAGGCGAAACGGGAGGGAGAGGCTCGCGGACGTGGAGAAGATGGGCTCGAAGCAAAGGGTGAGCAGATAGAAAGAGGCTGTGTGTTAAGAGCGCGACCCGACCTGACTCCGAACGCTGTTCCCCTTTCACGTCGTTTAGATAAAATACGAAGGCTCTGTTACGTCCCCGATGCCAGTCATCGTTCCCGACTTTTTGCAACTGGGCTCTTTACATAGTTCGACCTATTCAGAAAGCTCACGTACATAATGTGTACGTAAATGCGTGTTTTAACACGTATCGTGCCACGTGTACCGTCCGTCCACGTTGACACATTTATTTAATGCGCTGAACGCTATTTTTTGTAACACGTTTAAACCTGTCACGTGCCATACTGTGATAATTACTTTATATAAGACAATAATATTTATGGATTGATGATGTAATGAAATATTGTGTGATTATGTAACAATCTTTAATCGAGACATCAAATGACCAGGATGAAAAGTCGAGTAAAAACAGCTCGACACGGAACGTGTTAATGATCATATACTTATGATAATTAACGAGACTGTGTTAATTGATGAATGCTACGTAACCAATAATTTGTTATAAGTTAATCGTTATGAATGTATGGTGTAAGTGGAAAAAATATCTACTATACAGTTTAATAGTGATTCGGAAAAACTTGAAGGAAAGGACTCCTTGTATGACAATGATAGGCGAAAAGTAACAGAGATTATCAGCAACAAGAACTGAGCGGGAAAGGATATTTCGAGAACAGAAAAGTTAGCGACGCGACCGAATTTATCCCCCTTCTGGTTAATTTAACGTAGCTTCGAGTTAGCTGTTAACACGGATTTGGCGAAATTCGGTCGACAAGCGTAGCTTTTGCGACCGTTTCATTTCTTCTTCTAATTCTCGTCTGATCTTTCTTTGACGATCCTTCTCTATTTCTTTTTCCTGTACATCACTGTCGCCGACGATGTCAACCATACGACAAGTCGTATTCCTTATCGTTTAATTTGTATTAAAATGTATTGAGAAATAAAAGGTGAAATGATATGAGAGGAATGGTATTGCATGACAAGATTAATGGAACATTCAAAATTCGTAATTGTGCGAATTCACGGTTACAAGCACTACCGTTGATTTACAATGTGTTCGAGAGATTAATTCCTAGGATAGTTGGGAACTCGAGAACTGAATTAGCGGAAGGTTGACTAGAAGTTGAGAAACAGAAATTGGCCAGACAGATTTAATCATGTTTAACCATATAATTTGAGTAAATCTTTACTCGAACGTCGGAGTATTTATAAACTCAAACACAGGAATGTTTCATTATCGACGAATGCGTAATTCGCGATTACCTGTAACGCTCATCGTATTTCCTCGCATCGTACGCGCAAACAGACGGAAACGATTCCACAAAAAATTTAATTCTAACTTTTATTCCTGTTTTTCTAACTACGATCATTTTATTTTCGCGTTATTCGGTATCCCTTTCATCCCTCCCCTGTTTTTCGCGTTCAGTTACGCCGCAAGGTACCTATTTCTATTAAAGCTCACCTAAATAAAGAAACGGGATGTACACTCGGTCGAATGAAACCAACAAAACTCGCAGTAACTAAAAACAGTAAAAAAAAAAAAAACTATAAAATCACTCTTTGAAGGCACGCGTACGCGGGTACAAACCAGTGTTCCGGTGGGTTCCCGGATGGAATACAAAAACACTGCCTCCTCGGTCCGGTACAATCGATTCCACTTGAACGATCGCCGGTGAACATCGTGTCTGTACATCATTTTGTCCGTGATTTTACAAACGCGTAAGCCAGAACAGTTTGATGAAATAAAAAGAAAAAAAGAAAAAAGGCTGAGGGAGAAAAAGCGCAGTAGAAGGTTCTAACAGCAACCAATTCTCGATTCTCGTGAAATATTGAATACCGGTCATCTGGATGAATGAGTTTCTATTTTTCTAGCTCACTAAAAAGTTTACCTCGCGATTTGATACATATAACTCGAGGGGGCGAGATAGGGAAAGGGATCAGAGTGCAAGAGTGCAATGATGGTCTTTATGGTTCAGACTATGCAGCGCATCGTAACGATGCATACCGGCCTTCAATTGAATTAGTAAACCGTTCCATTCCGGGGAATTGAGCGTGGATATCGTTCTTGTGTGATTTAACTGCAATTCAACATCGCGTTCCAGCGGCCAGTTTCGATGCTTCGTTATTGCGAATTCTATTGCTATCCCATGGTCGCGAGACAGTCGCTCGTTAGCGCTGCACTGATCGTTTAAACTATTCTACCTGATTAACTCGTGCACACTCGTTCCCTATAGACAATTTCTCTTATTTAAAATAAATGTTTACTAGAGATGAATTTCTACGATTTCCTATACGATTATATTTTCTGTATATTATTTGCTAACTAATCTTGCTATTTTACAAAGAGAAAACGTTTGTTTGTATCTTAGCAAGAATCTAGAAAATGAATAATGTTAATTACTCCTACCTAATTGAAAATTACTCCCACAAATAACTATCAATCAATTTAGGATTTCACTCCAGTCATACAGTAACTGGGTCAAAAAGTGTAAAATGTATATTTAAAAAATCTTCGATATCTTTGAAATTCCAATTTGCAATTTAGTTTTTGTTCGTGAAATATTTCTACTGTATATATTTTGTTTATGCCTATATACGATAACTAGTGCGGACGATGAGAGGGATGGTAGTTTATAAAATAAATATGATTATTTTAAATAAACCATATCAATTATACGTTTGGATTAAACTTGGAAATCAAAAGCGAGTACAATATATGGTCAGGAAAATCTTGTGTAAAGAATGTTCTTAACAATATGTCTCAAACATTTTATTCAAATCCGTGAAAAATTCAGTACAGTTCATCAAACTTTCGACATTTATTTCCGCAATCTCTCATTAATGATCTCTCTAAAGATCTCCCAAAATATTAAACGTTTTAAATATGAAAATAATATTCCTCCAGCTCAAAAATAATCTCCGTTGGCTCCAAGCGGAAGTCTTCGTTCGTACTACTCAGTTCCTTTCTGCCTTGCAAAGAATCACGTGGCTGGTAAGAAAAATTATTCACAAACACCCGGGAGAAGAACCAGGCAGAATTCGCAGTTAGGTAGACGTTAAACGCTTGTGTGTAAAGGAAGAAATGTCTTTAAGACCTCTGTATCCGACCCAACTTACAGACGGAGCGTTCTCCTGACAGAGAGGGGTTAAAAGTCGACGGGGAGACCGAAAAGATCCGACATGATGGTGGCGACAGTCGGGGGGGTACCAGAAGTACGGTCTTAAGAAAACTCGCAATATTTACCCAACGGAAATCAGGCACGACGTAAAAATACAAATCGTCCTAATCATTATTTACTTTACTTTACCGAGCGTCGCGCACCCTGTCCTCCAGCCCCGTTCTTCATCCACCCTAACGCAGAAAGAAGTTTTTGAAGCGTCGTTTCGCTTCAAAATGTCGATTTACCGTGAAACGCAGCCGCCCAGCAACGTATCGCTTGGTTAAACTTGTACTAAATTTTTCTCAACTTTGAGGAAGGACAAAGTTCGTTAATTAAGCACTTCATTTTGTATTTTGTAAATTTGTGGCCAGACTGCGGGCTTTTATATAAAATAAAACATTTTTAATGTCAGTATAAAAACAAAGTTTGGACAGGAATTTATCGTCCAAAAATAACTTCTTTCTATAAACACATAAAATCTGTAGTTCATTCATTTTCATAAAATTTAAAGCAGTTTAGACGTTTTTAGAATTAGTTTCTCTCACTGCCACTGTGAAGGAAATTTTCAAGAAATCGAACAGAAATTAGCCATTAATTCTCATCTAAATTTCGATTCGATTGTCGAATGTCGCCTAAAGCATCGAAGCCGTGTACGTCAAAATGTGGTCAAAACACATTTGACAATTGTGGTGACAAAAAGTTAGAAGNACAAAGTTTGGACAGGAATTTATCGTCCAAAAATAACTTCTTTCTATAAACACATAAAATCTGTAGTTCATTCATTTTCATAAAATTTAAAGCAGTTCACACGTTTTTAGAATTAGTTTCTCTCACTGCCACTGTGAAGGAAATTTTCAAGAAATCGAACAGAAATTAGCCATTAATTCTCATCTAAATTTCGATACAGCTCGATTGTCGAATGTCGCCTAAAGCATCGTCCAGAATAGACGGAAGACGGTAGACGGATAACAGAAGACGGATGACGGAAGACGGGCGCATGCGCTTAGATTCAAACGGAATCGGTATCACAAGACGCAACGATCTCTTCCATCGTTCTGTCTTGAAGCCGTGTACGTCAAAATACATTTGACTATTACGTCATCCGTCTTCCGTCTATTCTGGACGACGCTTTATCCGTCTACCGTCTTCCGTCTATTCTGGACGACGCTTAATTGGATGACAGTATTTAGACTTTATCCTGATTCACGTTTAATAATCACGGACGTATAAAGTAGGATTTAAATAAGACCGATTGATTATTCGACGCAGTTCCAATATTTACCGGTTATTAACGAACGATTGCAACGAAGGAATTTCCTTTCAATGACCTGCGCATCAGATAAATTAAACTTCCACAGAAAGTACTTATTTCAGTCGGGGCGGAGAATTCAGTCTGATAAGCGCGTAAGATGCCGGCAAAGGAATTCAATTAGGTTCGCAGCGGACATATCTCGATACGTTCTGTCTTTTTTCTACCGTGAGATTTTCAGTGCTTGAGCCTTCGTTTAATCTAAGATAATCGGGAAAAGAGACGAATCTCGGCGGTCTTAAGCCTCGAGGAGACAAGAAGAGCAGTCGATGAAGCAGAGATGGAACTCGAGTAGAAGGCAATTGAGCTGTTTCAAAATTTTAAACAACAAAATTGTTGGAAATTGAGTGGGAGTTACAGAAATGCGTTGAGTAATATCAAACATTGGTAATACGCGTAAAACACAAAACTCGATTCATTAACGATTAAGTTAATACTATTGTATCGTCCGCAAAAGTTGTATGTTACTCGACTTTGGAATTGCGTGATTTTATCATAAGCAGTATTTATCGCACTCTGTTTAGGGTCATTCATACGATTTCTGTAAAGCAATTAAACCACTTATAACGTTTTATAAAATTGTAAGACAGGGCACTTTCGCGATGTTGTCGTACGGCGCAACGATGCATCGTTCTTAGCTTTGAGTTGACCTACAAAAAGGGTTAACACTATTTCTCCTAAGCGATGTCAAAACCTTTTGAAATTTTCATTTAAAATTATTATCATTAGTTCAATCGTTTTTCCTCGATTTAATTAATTAATTTAATAACCATAGGAAAGATAAAAAATTTAGTCGAGGGAAATAATGTATTAAAACAATAATAAACAATGTATTAAAATAATACTAATTTTAAGCACAAATTTCAGAAGATGTCTTTTGACGCTGATAGAAATAATGTTAAAGCAATGTACATGTTTCCTTAATTCAAGTGAGAAATTTCATCCTTTCGTTTACGTATGCATCATTATTACGAAAATTTATTCGTATGATAATAATTATCAACATAATGATTTATTGCATTTCTCATGCCATTATCTTAACGACATGAAGCAATCTCATCAGAACTTAGGTAGTGGAAAACAGAACGCAGTACAGGAGTCAGCTAATGGTCTCAAGAATAAAGAAAAATAAGCTGTGAGGGGCTAGAGAGCAAATGGCTCATTGGCCAGGCGTTTGCTTAACTACGTTACTCGCGGCTAGGCTTTTCTTCTCGCTTCGAGCCAGCCGAACCCTCGGAAAGCGAAATTGCAGACGGCAATCGCCACGAGAAGCCACGCGTCGGACCGAAAGGCGGTACCACAGGGGAAAAGGAATTTCGGAAAAAAAAGGAGGTGGGTGGGGAGAGTCAGCGGGGTTGAAAGGAAATATTCCGGCGCCCCTTAACCACGGGTCTGGGAAATTGAATAGTGGCCGCGAAATTGAAAGAGGAAATTCGACGCGTTCTCACTGCTTCTTTGTTATCCCGCTGGTCCGAATTATATTTTCTTCCCCGACGATACTTTGCTTTCCATCGTTTGATTTCGTTACGTCGTGACCTGTTCTAGAAAAACATTCAGGGGAAAGACTCGGCGGAACTGAAAGGAGTGCCAGTGGGCTGCGTTATATTTCACTCGAAATACTTCTAATTATAAGAATCCAAATGAGACGTAGCTTGAATACTGTACTGACACAAATTTCAATTTACCGCATCATAAAAACCGTGATATCAACCCTTTGTAGTTTTCTGTCGAGTGTGATTCGATATTTTTTAATTTTTTGTCTACTGAAAAATCTGACCCGTATATATCAGATTACGTGTATATAATTCGATATTGCATCGAGTGTACGACGTAGAAAATGTTTGTAAGTGTATACTATATTTAATATAATTATCATACAAAATTGTGTTTCAAATAAATAACAGTCAAGGAACTATCGTTTGAAATAAATTTCAAATGAAACATACTAAAAGTAGGGAGTTCCTGGCAACAAAATTGACAAATAATTCGGATTGCAAAGGGTTAAGGGAAACCGGCTACTGACGATCTCCCATTGGAAACGCATGTGTATATTAATGAATATCTCCTCTAAACAACGAGCTTCGAACTAATCATCCACATATTCTCCACATATTCCACGTTATCAAACGGCGAAAACGTTAGCGAAAAGTGTTTGCAGTAGTCGGTAACCACTCGACTGACAGCGCATACATTGTCCAAGCGACTCACGATCCAACAGAAACTTCCGAAGTATGTACGTTCGGTCNAAAGACTCGGCGGAACTGAAAGGAGTGCCAGTGGGCTGCGTTATATTTCACTCGAAATACTTCTAATTATAAGAATCCAAATGAGACGTAGCTTGAATACTGTACTGACACAAATTTCAATTTACCGCATCATAAAAACCGTGATATCAACCCTTTGTAGTTTTCTGTCGAGTGTGATTCGATATTTTTTAATTTTTTGTCTACTGAAAAACCTGACTCGTATATATCAGATTACGTGTATATAATTCGATATTGCATCGAGTGTACGACGTAGAAAATGTTTGTAAGTGTATACTATATTTAATATAATTATCATACAAAATTGTGTTTCAAATAAATAACAGTCAAGGAACTATCCTTTGAAATAGATTTCAAATGAAACATACTAAAAGTAGGGAGTTCCTGGCAACAAAATTGACAAATAATTCGGATTGCAAAGGGTTAAGGGAAACCAGCTACTGACGATCTCCCATTGGAAACGCATGTGTATATTAATGAATGTCTCCTCTAAACAACGAGCTTCGAACTAATCATCCACATATTCTCCACACATTCCACGTTATCAAACGGCGAAAACGTTAGCGAAAAGTGTTTGGAGTAGTCGGTAACCACTCGACTGACAGCGCATACATTGTCCAAGCGACTCACGATCCAACAGAAACTTCCGAAGTATATGTACGTTCGGTACATAACGAATTAGCGAATCGATTCGGCCACGACGACGCGACAGTCGTCGAGAGCACAATATACAGCACGGTGCGCGGTCGTTCGAAATGAGATGGCCGTGGGAGTTAACCACTCGACCTAGCGATCTTTCTTTATCGAGCATTAACCAGGAATGCCCGGAACGAACGAACGGCGCGGCGTCTGAATAACACAGAACGAGCGGAGTCGTTCGATCGCGGCGTCGTAATAAAAAGGATGTATCGTTCGAGTAATCGCAACGAACGAGGGCAATTAAGCGGTCGCGTATAGTAGTAGGTAGCGTATGACCCGAGACTGTGCCGCGGCGGACCACCGACTACCGACTTCTGGAGGAAACTGCACCGCCCGGCCCGTTATCGGGAACAAGATTATTCGGTAGTTCTGATTACGCAGCCCGAGTCTTCCGTCCGTTCCAACCTCTAAATGTAATTAGCTGCCGACCGCGAAAATTATCTCCCACCTAGAATCGTACCTACCTTCCTCCTACTTACATAGTTAATCCGATATCGTCACCAATCAAAAATTTGGGATAATTTCGGTCTACAGACGGTAGAAACGAAAGAAAATTAAATCAAGCTTTTCAACTGGAATGACACTTTTTTTCTACCAATTATAAAAATTCTGTTCATTTAGTTTAGTTTCTAAAATAATTTTTTATTCTAATTAATTCTAATAAATTCTCGTAAATTTTAAATACAATTACTTACGGTATTGGTAATTTTTCCTAAGAATCTTGGCAACGAATTATGAAGCGCAAGTTTCACTCTAAAACGGGTTAGAGAAAAAAAGCATGATCTCTTGCGGTGCGCGAAACGAAACGGCGGCGCAAAACTGGTAGACCGATGCGCGGTACGGTTCATATTTTATCGGAATGGGAGTATAATTAGTTGGAATAACCGAAGATATAGCGGTGCCATTACGCAAGCGGCGCAATAAATGTAAATCAGGCGTCCGCGGAACCGGCAATAATTCCTCGCACCAAAAACAGTAGCGCGTCAACTACGGCTCTCTATTATCGTGCCGCTAGCAGGGGCAAAAGATATAAACCTCCAAGGGCTCGGAAATAATCGCTAGATGCGTTTGCGGTTAAACGCAATCCTCTCGCGATCCAATGCATTTGGAAAAATGAAGTGGGAACCGAATGAAATATATTTACGCAATGAACGCGTTTATTAAAAAACTGCACATCGCACAATGTATATCGGAATTTAATTTTGTGAAAACGTTAAGGAATGATTACATCTGATAAAAGTGGTACAGATCACACATGACATAAACCGGTTTGATCGAAGGCAAATAACAATAAGAATTCCTTCCTCATCTCTATAATTTGATTAAAAGAATTGTTTTTTTTTGTGCACTCCTCGCCTAAAAGGATATCCTCCAGCCGCGCAGCCACGTCAAAGGGGCACCGTAAAAACGCGAAACCGTCAGGGATGTTAATCAAGCGAATTGAAACGGCAGCCCGTTATCTTCCGCCGCCGCCGCTGCAAATTTTCTGAAAGGTGGAGACGATCGTCGCGATTTCCATCGTAAAGACGGGATCTCCCCGGATTTCCTTCGTCTTCGTCCGCGAGCGAGGATCGTCATTTGCGTCGCGGCCTGGCAACGGGAAGGACCCGATGACATTCGTTTCTTTTGTCGTCTGCGGTGCATTAGTAGGGAAAACGGGCCGGCCGGATGACACGGGAGAAAAGAAGGAAGGTTCGGGTGCCAGGGCCGAGGTTCACTCGACCGCTTTATATGGAGCACAATGCGATGGGCGTCGTTATGGCCAAGCGGCGTCATAAAGACTAGCGTCTCACTCGCGGGCACAAAAGCGCGCTATTTTGCCACCCTTAGCCACTTAGACGCCCTATGTATATACTCTTTCTTGCACTACATGTATTTCGCGTTCCCCAATCTTCATTTTTTTCTCCAAAAATTGCTGCTCGTTCCACATATCATTCACTTATCCCTGATTCGTCTGCCTCTGACGATTCTGTTCATGCTTCTATACAGGATATCCGGCTATTACTGGGGAAAATTTTAAGGCGCGATCCTGTCAGTCAAAATAAGACAAAGATCAAGAATATAAAAAATTGCGTTCGAAGCACCATTTATATCGGGCCTGATTCTCAAGTACAACGTGCATTTAAAAATTTAATTGACAATATAGCTTATAACAATTACATTGGTCACGTTATGTTATGGGGACCATTGTCTGCACGGTAACACGATCCTGTAATGATCCGATAATGTATATTCTGATAATTCAATTTTCTGCTATCTAAAACGCGCTTGGTAGAACGTCGATAAATGCTTCACTGAAGTACTCTTTAAGAAATTTATATAGTCGAGGTTGATGAAATTATTAACCTCTTTCTTTGACAAAGGAGGGATCGTTCTGTTAGCAAAGGAGTCCGTTCTGGCTAGCGTGGCAGCGCAAGAACTCTCGCCAAACCGTGCATAGGGTAAGAAAGCGACGAAGAATAGGATGAGCAACGCAGCAATCGCCGACGTATAAACTCTCTGGCTCAGTGCTTTTACGAGCCTAATATAAAGAAACGACTTCAGTCAACTATCTGCCAACAGCTCGGCGATGTTTCATGAACTTCTGTCATGACAACAAACCATAATCCCTCCTTTCCACGCTTTCCTCTTCCTTTTTCTTTATCTCGCTGCATTGTCGCTGCTGTTCCTCTCCGTTTTCTCCACTATTCTTGCTTCACTTCAATCTCGTGTAATCCACATTTTTTAGTTCAATGCACTCACGGTTTGTAAATCAAATATACAGATACCTCAAATGATTTTGGGCCAGTTTTACTTGCATGTGGCGCCATGACTGAACCAAATCGTTTGNTTTTTTAGTTCAATGCACTCACGGTTTGTAAATCAAATATACAGATACCTGAAATGATTTTGGCCCAGTTGTACTTGCATGTGGCGCCATGACTGAACCAAATCGTTTTTAAGGAGTCTGTACATATAAAAAGATTCTTCTCTTTGGTCTTATTCCTTCATAGAATGACAACAGTACTGATTTCAATGATGGATAAATGAATTTTTCCACCACGGTTTTCTGAGAATACAAAAAGAATAAAATTTAATATAGTGGAGAGATCCATCCTAACCACAAGCGAGACAGGAAACGTGGTTTACCTACTGTGTACACGCGTGAAATGCGATATTCGGGGCAGTTCCAGCAAGCGCAAGCCCCATTCGATTGCACGGGACATCCAGCAGGCGTAAGCCGTGTGTCGCGGTGAGATTTTGCGTAACAGCGAGGAAATATAACACCTTCATCGCCCGGTGACGTGGTAATACTTGCAGTAACATTTGCCCACATTTCAGGCTCGAGTGTATTGAATGCAGTTATAGAAGGGTAGCTGCCTAACTGTACACGATGTCGCGTCGCGTTGGCGCGTGAACGCTAGTTTATTCGACGCTGTAAATCCCGGCAAATCCACGAAGAATGTGGGTCGAGTTCCATACATACCTGCATACAAGAGATTCGTTTCCAAGCTTATAAAGATGTGGTAAAGCGCGTCTAGATTTTAGCGTTTTCTTTTTTTTAGGTCGAAGTTGCTCGAAAGTTTGTTAGTAGTTTTCTTACGAGATGTAAGAAAAAAATTTTCTATAAAAGTGGAACTTGTTCTACGTAACATTTATTAATTATTTAATCATATATTAGTATAGAACACTATAATTTGAAATGAAATGAGAATGAAGTAGATGCAGATTTTGTTGGTTCTTAATTTTCTGGGTTTCGAGATTAGAAAGAAAAGCGGAAGGAGTTAGAACGTCGCGGACGAAGTCTCATGCAGCACAACAACGGCGACCGTTTCATCACGATCATCGAGCCGCGATTCTGCATGCGACAAGCCGTCGTTACTCCCCTTCGCGCACTCTCTCGCTCGTTGAGTTCGCCACCCCACGGCACCCATCCTCTCCCCGTCGGCGATCATCGCCACCCCGCTTCACCCCCGTTCCTCCGCGGCGCATCGAGAATCCCCCAGTTCCGCGCGTTGCCACTTGACACTAGACGCTCTTCTGTCTAGTGGGGTGGCTGCATCCGCAATGTTCAAAAACCTCCGGTCGCTGGCTGGCTGGCTGACTGCCTATGGCCGCAACGTTGCGCGCATACGCGTGCGTGTGTCGCACAAAACGAGCTGCTGCGATGTAGTATACATCCTGGATATACACACGCGACAGCCGGCGTCGCGACGCCAGACGACGCTTCAGACACCTTTGACCCTGGTTTTCTCCGGGCTGTCGAACGCTTTCAGCGCTCGACATTGCGCCGGGCTTAACTTTGAATCCACCGCGATGAGCGAAGATTGAGAATAATGACGAGTTCGTTGTGAAACCTCTAGTGAAATCTTATTGTTAACTTCTGTCACTGACTTTAGTCTTTTAACTTTTATAATAAAAATACTAAATTCTACACTCTTAAAGTTGTACGATCCCGTAAATAAAAACGATGACAGCATCGAAGTTTTAACAGTTATTAGATATTGCAATATATAATTATTGTGTAAAATCTTAAACGTTCTGCGAGATTATTAAAAAAGTTATAACATCTAGAATTCTTATGATGAATGAAAAATTTTTGGCAGATATCTTATTACTCATCCAACTTCAACAACGTTCCCAGTAATTTCTCATGAATCTTTGATGTATATCACTTAGAAATCAAGTAAAAACGACAGTCTTTCTCAGGGCGTGAATTTTAATGGCAGGGAGATTGACCACTGAAGATTCGAAAGTGGAATATCGACGCGTGGAAACATGGTATATCCCAGCGTGCGTGCATAACTCATGGGAATAGTTCAGACCTCTTACCTTCGGTTTTCTTACCCGGCTAGCGGACGAGCGTCGTGAATATCGAGATTCAACTCGAAGGATTTTCGATTCCCATCGCAGTGCAGTTGGTACGGGACGAAGGGGGTGCGAAAGGAGAAAAGAGAGCTGAATATAGTAGATTCGAGACGTAGAAGCGTCTCCCCGCTCCATTAATAGTATGCATTTATTCGGAGACGCGGAATTAGAGCAGGGATTGCGGCCGCGAGCATAAGTGGGCGCTCGCCGTTTGAAAATCGCTGGGCAAGACGCTTTTGAATTATTCAATCTTCCATCGATGGAAAAGCGTCGCCTTCTACTTCGGTCTCTTCCTTCCTGTTTCCTCCCCCTTCCTATCCACCCGCCTCTGGCCGCCTTCTCAGCTACCCACCTAGCCCCCTTTCTCAACCCCCCACAGTTCTCCAGCTGCTCGCCTCGCTGAAACGATGAACCTAATATTCGCGAACTGCCCTCTTTATGCTCGAGTTCCTTCCTACGCTCACCGTCGAATGACGAGACTTTTCTGTATTACCATTTCTTCCTTCGTTTCTTTTTGGTAACACTAATGATCGGATAATGATCATGATTTGTGCTTGATTCATGTTAAAATTATCGCAGTATTTTGTTATAAATAAAAGAGATGATTAGTTTTTAACTGAAATAGTCATGTTAAAACATTTGAAGATAGATATATCCTATTTGAAACAATCTACAGGGTGTCTCACGCAACTGGAACAGACTGTAACTCTTAAGTTAAATGGTATCAGGCGCTGCATAATATGTAACTAATTTTATGCACTTTTATGGTGCATGAGAAAAATGCAACTGTACTTCTCTTTTAAATTGAAACCTATATTTTTGACTGTATCAGTTGATGCAGTTTCTTATGCTCTACAAAAGAGTATTACATACATATGCCCTAAACTCATTCATTTGGATGTTACCGAAGCCTTAAGTTCTCTGAATAATTTCGGTGTCTCGGCAAGTTTTTCGGAATACCACCGTTATGTTACATTACGGTGTTTGTAAACGTCAAGAAGCGGATGTAAAAGTGTTTGGAATGCAATGGAGAATCGTTCGAACACTTGTTGTAACTTAAATATTCCTAAAATTAGTTACATATTATGCAGCGCCTGATACCATTTAACCTTCTGTTATGACATTTTCATCTATTCCTAACCGTTTAAGAGCTACAGTCTGTTCCAGTTGCGTGAGGCACCCTGTATATCTGGCAACCGTTGCCCTTAACGAGATCGTGAAATATAGATGATCGCAATGGGGAATATCAGTCAGTACTTTCAGAGTTTTAACTTTTAACATCCCGGAAACTTGCCCTGCTAAAAAACAGAAACGATATCCACGCGATGGTATCGGTAAACGAGTTTGCAGGAAAAAAGAGTCGGCGAGTATTCGAGTCTCGTGTGGTTTGACGTGTGCACGCGTGCTTTCAGGAACGACGACGCGACTCTGCACAGGACTAGATGAACGACTGCAGTTCTAGAATATGCATCTACGTGGTCAAAAGCCGATCAGATTCAATTACAGACCAGTTTAATAATTCCTCGCCAGCCAAGTCACGTACTGTACCTGTTAGACAAGAGTCGCGTCTCGCTCGACGAAGTTACGGCCATGTCCTCGACTGCGCCTGACGCATTGAAAGATCAAGGAACTTTCATGTTATCCGTTAATAACAGTCATGTATAAACAACGTCCTCAGAACGTGTTTTATTTAATTCGATAAATAAATGCGTAACTGAATGAAAAGAACAAATATTTTAATTATTCTTCATCTTGATATAGAAATTTTATTATTATCTAAAGAGAAAGCATTTGATCTATTTTTTATTTAAATTATTTGTATTGGGATTAGGACTGTAGCTTTCTGTTGTAGTACAGAGTTCATAGATCATATTTCTAGAATAAAAAATATTATTATGAATAATGAAAATGTAACCCTACTTTTTTCTGAAAGTTAAACACATTCGACTTGTGGTAAATGTTTCATTCGTTTTTACAAATTTCTTCTTTTTCTATAATAGTGAAATATATTATATAAATGGGGAAGTTTAAATAGATGTTTGTTTATTGATGTTGTTAATTCTCTATATTCATTGAATTTAATTGATATGTACTTTTGTACGATTTCTTCTTTTTTTATTTAATTTCTTTAAAGGTTGCATCAACTATAAGAGTCATTAGCAACCATGGTAAATATGTATTAAAAAATGTTGGAATTGTTGCAAAGTTTTCAAAATAAGCTAGAATAATACATTACATAATATTTAAGAAAACATTTTTGACATGACTTACGACAAAGTTCACCGGATAGGAAAAGAAATATTTCAGATTATTTGATATTTCCTTATTTGACAAAGCGTTTTCTGCTTAATAAGGAACCCGAAGTCCAAGGAATATCAACCCTTTACTATAATTCCAACTCATTCTCTGACTACAAATCATTTTTTCTTTTCGGCGTCTTGACAGTCGACCAGTATCACTAATAAAGATGTCGATTATTGTGATGCGTCCTTCTGTCTAGTAAACGCCTATACGTAACACGCGGCTGAGCCGCGGGGATGTCAACGAATCCTATCTATGCGTGAAAAATGACGGTGATATATCAAACCGGGCGTCATTAATCATCGACTCGTATCCCCTGAGCAACGA
>SMSR01014815.1:0-27767 GCA_019453355.1 Ceratina japonica | reverse complement strand
TTATGAAAACATATTCCGTCTCGGCGCACAATTTATAAATGTTTTTCCAGTGCGCGGAAGACAAACACGAATCGATTTAAATGAACGAACCGTACTCTACCGGCACATATATCCTATCGGAGAAGGACTAAACATTTGTACAAGCCCGTGCACGTGGCAATAATAGACAATTACGTGAAACGTTTATAACGTTTTAGAGCATTAAATACACGGTCCGGAGAGCGTTCATCGAAATCTCGTTACCAACTTTTGTTGAACACTGTCAACGCTTTGGCCAGGCGAGCGCGACGCGACGCGACGGGACAGGACGGAACGGGACGGAACGGGATGCCGAAATGCAAAATCGTGAAACTACCATAATGTTAACGCTGTACCGCGACGTTGCACATTTTCATTAACCGGCGCGGATCGCAATTAACGCGGAGCGCTTAACTATCAACGAGAACTGCTTTCGAGTATTAATACAAATTACGCGAAACAATCTTCCTCGTCGATAAACTGTCCCGCTGTTATCGACCATACGCGCGTACACGGTGTGCGGCGTGCACACACGCTGCGAACGTTCGATTTGTGAAGATAATTTCTCGGCTTCGGGGCTCGTTAAAATTCCCAACCAACAAGCGGCGCGGCGCATTACACGCGGTTTAACGGCGATCAAACGCGAAAACAGATACACAATGCACCGTCGCGACGCGATGCATTCGAATAGATCGAGAGAGAGAGAGAGAGAGGAACCTCGAGGACGAATTGGATCGAGGAAGAATTTGAAAAACAGTATACTGGATGGGGGAGAAAGTGGTGACGCGTTTTGTATCCCCGTCGTGCGCCGGTGTCGATAATGATACACCATTTTCGGTGCGTTGCATCGATACGTGGCGACGGGTTTACGCGCGAGCACGCGTGAAAACGCACGTGCAAGGTACACGTATTGTCGATCGTTTGCGTGTACAAGAGGGACGACGCGGTGCTGCGTAGCGTTGCCTGCCGTGGGTAGGAGCGAGCAAAAAGTGGAGAAATTGGGAGGGCGAAAAGGGCAAGCGGGATCCGGGAAATCAAAGCAAAACGGAGTGCAAAACCGAACAACGTAAAGGCAAACAAAGAGAGTTGTGGAACGAGACGGGATAAAGTATAGAGGATCGCGGGGGAACGGAAACGAAGAGACGAAGATAGGAAGAGAAAGGTGTAGACAAACTCGATGATATCATTATAAACGAGCAGACGACTGGATCTTTCACTTCATTTGTTTGATATCCCCACCTAGCCACCCACGTCTGGAGTCTGGGAAGTATCACTGCTCACTTTGTATTATCATCGTGATATGTCTTCTGGAAATCGTAGCAATTATACGTAAGGAACTGTAAAAGCAGGAAGCTACCGTGAGTTCTGTATGTAAAATATAACCCAGACTTAGGATAAGTCAACAAGAAGTGTTATTTTAAATAATAAATTAAAACTTACTGTTTTTACTAAAAAGCCTCGGAAAAACGAATATATTAGAGTAAATGTATTTTGACAATACTAAACATAAAATATGTATCGTTTAATAAAAGAAAATGTATATCATTTAATAAAAGAAAAGAACAATTATTTCATGTGACTACTCTTCTCGAATCATCTTGTTCATACAAGAAAGGTTTTACGTACAGTCACTCCCATAAATATTCGTACACATTTCGAAACGGTATACAATTTTTAGTATTAGATCAAAGAACTTTATCTTCTGTGGAATTTTAGAGAGCATAATTTACTATAGAATGACTAACAAACAATTTAAAAAACTTGGTATTCATTGAAATCGCGAAGAAAAAAGAAAAGATCATGATGTTTAACTTTTTTGTTGGAGGCTCTAGCAAAAATTTCAAACATCCCGTTTGTAGATCTAAATGTGTTATATGAATGTGTAAAGTTTCATAAAAATTCATGAAACCGTAAAAGAGTTAGACATATCGAAACATGTAAAAATTCGCCAATTTATCCCAGTCGTAGATTGAAAATCGTGGAGAACTGCGATTTTTTAAATTTCTAATCGCTTATAGCGCATAGCAATATTGATCGATTTTGATGAAACTTCGTACATGCATGTAACTTACTTAGATGTGCAAACGAGACACTTACAATTTTTATTCCAGACCCTAATAAAAAAGTTAAAAACCATGTCCTTTACTATTTTCCTCGCGATTTCAATAAATACTAAGTTTTTCAAATTTTTTGTTAGACATTCTATAGTAAATTAAGCTCTCTAAAATTCCACAGAAGATAAAGTTCTTTGATCTAATAGTAAAAATTGTATACCGTTTCGAAATGTGTACGAATATTTATCGGAGTGACTGTAGTTCTTTTCTGAGCTCAGTTTCTAAGTGTAATTAATCGGCACTTTAATGGCACTGATAAAATCCTACCGTTTCCCCTGCCAAAAATTTCGTTTTCCCTCAAATACTTCTACACCGTTGAACCTACGGGCAAATTGCTTCCGACCTTCTTTATAGCTGACAACTAGAGTTACACGTTTTGTATGAAACTTGCAATAAATGATGATTTCGAAAAATCTGAAGGGGTACCCTGGAAAAATCTTGGAACAATGAATGTTTTTTTTTTAATATCGAAAAATGCTTCAAATAAAAATTGTGGGTGTTGCTATTACCTGCACAAAAGATATTATACAATTCTTTTTTGCTTCGAATTATTCGCGACTAATCGATTAAGTTGTGCGTTCATTGTTTATTATTCCTTAACTAGTGGAATTACAAGGAAATTGCGTAGGACCTTTTTTGTATCCGATGACTACAGGTATGTATAACTGATTTGAAATCTTCCCGATTACGACCTCCATGCCCTATAGCAGATTGGATGCTCTGATTGAGAATGGGAATGAGTCTTAAGTGCCGCCTCTAGAGCAACGATTGCCACTTAAAAATCGTGATTTGCACTTTTTACCCTCGATACCAGTGGCAACGAACGGATCCCGGAATCTTCCCATTGTCACCAGTTCCGCGAGCGCGCCATCCGTCGCGTTATTACGTGCGCAGGATTCTTCACCGGTGGGTGGTCACACGCCTGTGCTCGGAAGCTGTTAACGAATAATGCATTTCGGGAGCGGTTCCAGACCGGTGGGAATAAATCGCTCGAACACTAATTGCAAGATCGTATATCAAATTAATGCAATAATAAAAAACGATGACAGAGAGGAAAAATGAATGATTACATTTTCACGCAANGGTGGGAATAAATCGCTCGAACACTAATTGCAAGATCGTATATCAAATTACTGCAATAATAAAAAACGATGACAGAGAGGAAAAAGTGAATGATTACATTTTCACGCACGTTTCATCAAGGTCAATTTTTTCATGCCTACAGTGGTACTACATAGCGAAACCGTAACCAGAAACCGGGGAAAAAGAGAGCGTGGATAACAAACAGGAAGCGGTGGGAACGGGAAGGGTGGAACGGGATGGATAGTGTTTTTACACGGACTAAATAAGGGGTATTCCGTTGTGTTCAGCGGCGATCTTATCGGACGCCGGTCATGTAAACCGATTCTGAGAGATAAAAGTCCGGTAGAGCGGAATGGCGACGCCAGTCGAGAGTGTCGGTGCGCACACCATCGTAAAATTGGCTCTGCAGGTGCACGACACACCGACGCGTACACGTCAGCTCGCGTAACACGAAATGAATGATGATTCATGCGGCACGCGAGCGATTTCACGTCGCGTTTCTCCCGTATTCTTTACCTACCCCGAGGCTCGAGCCAGCGGGAAGGGTAAGTGGGGAATAATACGCCGCCATTTGGTCTACGTATAACGCAGGGAAACACAGGGATCCGAAGCCAATCGATACGTTCTTGCATATCGCGTGTACGTACACGAGGGACTGCCAGATAGATTCTCCCTATCTTCGCTCATCCTCGACTCCTCCGTTCTTCTCTCCATTTTTCTACCTCTTCTTCGACCTCGTTTAGTATGCCGTTCTTTTCGTGCTTGACCGCTGTGATCGTTCGACTTTTCGTGGAACGATACCAGACGCCTCGTCACGTGAACATACCGCAACGCCGATTCTAATTATTACGTTTAATCCGTGACTTCTGACCCGACACGGAAGAGCGGTAGCCCGCCATCACGAAGAGAGTGCATGATTGACATCCCGCGCCGTCGCTGCGTCGAGGATCCCGTTGTTTTACACGCGTAACGCAGTCCGCGAACTCGAGGGTTTCGACGCATCTTCGTGGGATTTGCGGCGAACCGCTGCGTCATGTGTCATTCAAAGGACCGTTGGATACGTTCGTTTGTCGTCCATTTCGTATGAAGTGGATTATTAAATCGTTGAAGTGCGACGTATGTTGCAGGAATTTATGCATGGCGAGTCATCGTCATTCGCGCGTTATTCCTTTCATTGTTCGCGGTATAATTTATTGAAGTATACCAGTACGATCGTTCAAAATTTAGGTCAGTTTCATTGAAAGAAAGTATTGCGTCGAATGTTTTTAAATTTTAAGGATGTATTTGGCTGTAAGTGAAGTGTATAAAATAATATTCTCNTTCATTGAAAGAAAGTATTGCGTCGAATGTTTTTAAATTTTAAGGATGTAGTTGGCTGTAAGTGAAGTGTATAGAATAATATTCTCGTACAAAAATTATGAAATTATGAGCGACTTATGCGCTGTTTCCCTAAGACGCAAAAAAAGTTCCTACACTATTGCAGTGATACCAGTCGCTAGGACACTTGGAATGAAAAAAAGCTAGGTGTTTTCCGTACAATGACGTATGATATTTGAGAAATATCAAAATCTGGCAAAGTGGCGGAGTTTTAGAAACAAATTTCGATTTTGCCTTAGAATAGTACTCGTTCTTTAGATACCAAATTTAGTTTTCATCCAGTCAAAAATACACTACATCATTGTACAACGAAGCAAGTTTAGAACGCTTTGTTAAAATTCCAAGTCAATTGGATAATTGGTTATTGTGTTAGAGCTGCAGCAAATTGTAAAAATACCGTTTTGGGGAAAACTCGTTTAAAGTTTTAACTATTGATTTAGTCGCTATGAAATTATCTATTTAGAAGGCTACCATTCTCAAATTATTTTAGATCCGATCTTGAAATTTTAATATGATATTCTTGAAGGTATACACGTTCGAAAAATGCAAAAAAATTTGATTTTGAAAATGTCACACTGGTATAACCTTAAATATTTTCCTGAAATTCTTTCTTTTTATTTGAATTCTGATTTTGTCGATGATTTTAATTATTTATTCACGATCGTGTACGATTTTTGGTTCCCCAGTATGGGATGAAGAACCAGACAACTCAACTTTGGCTCCCGTAAAATATTGCAGCATTGAAGAACAGAAAGACCAAGGACATTTTAAATTTATTCCATAAAACACAACGAAGCATTTCGACACATATTATCATCTGACCCATTTCAGAGAGTTTTCTACAGAATGAAAATATGAATTGAAGAGTCCTATAGATCATTGTTGCGAACAGGTATAAAGTACATCTCGTACGAATTACTGTTTGTGCTTGAAAAAATAAAAGTAGGACGAAACTGGAGCGCGATACGATTTAATGCCACGAGGATATAAAGTGTCCCTCTTCGCTTTATGTTCTTTGTACTAGAATAATGTACGGTACTCAAAATTACAAATGCGATGGTTTATTTAATATTAATAGCACGAATAATTGCATTTCAACAATTTTATATCGAGGACGACAGCCGGTGTCAGGCAACGATATTTATTACACGTGTACCGTATCTACCTTTGCATTTCGATTTTGAATTATTCAACTGCCTTTCTGTAATACCATTCATGACGTGTAACAGGATCGTCCAGTGTCACGTTTCATTAATCGCCGATACATTTCGACGATTGATAGCGATTTTAAAAACCACGATGAAGATTTGCGAGCGAAAATGGACAAAATAATTATAAAGTGAAAATCTGTGGAATTAAATTACGTTTCCGTTCCAAAGTTAAATAGCTCCGGGATTAAAAAACGGGTAAAAATTATCGTTGTAATAACCGTAATTCAATATAGGGGGGATCAGCTCGTGTTTTATTTTTCAGAAGTCCATTCTGACCGAGCAGCCAGGCATCGCTTCCCTCGCGATCCCTCGCGCGGGGGGGAGACCTAAATAATAAATGACGGTCGAAAAATCCCAAGCGAATTAACAGCCGCGTTTGTATTTCACACCGAAATTTTCGTAGCCCTGCCGTCGCGGCAGACGAGAAATTAAATATGCGCGCGCCCGTGGAATTATTAGCGGGAACACGAACGTCGGGACAGATCGTTAAATATCGCCGGAGACGATGAAAAATTGTGCGTGACGTTCGTTAAAACGTTCAAATCTACCGGAAGCCAGCGTCGGCTACGTTCTTAAAACTCGAAATCCGCGGTTCGAAGTAGGCAAAGTCGTAATTAAGACGCGATTAGTTAACGTCCGAACGGGTTAATCAATTACTCGCGTTTGTCGAGCGACCTTATCTCGCGGCGAACGCGTCCAGCCCGCGCCGCGGTTGATACGTTAATTCGTTTCGAAATGAAAAATTACCCATTGAATTTCGCTTTGCATTTACATAAATTTCCATAGCGGTGCGCCGCCGCTCGAAAGGGGCCTCCGAGCGGTGTGTTTGCGCGTGGAACGGAAACGGGAACAAAGGGACGCGGAAACCGGTACGAACACCGCGATGCGATGATTCGCACGCCGTGCATGACTGAAAAAAATGTTTCCTCGTATAATATGCACATCAGGCTCGCACCGCGTTGATTAAAATAAATTGCCCTTTTAAGACCGTCGAGAGGTAAACTGTTTTACCATTAATTTTTCAGTTCCACGTGTGATGATTTCCATTGACGTTCCCAATATAAAGTTCTTTTGACGAAAAGATATTAAGNGGCTCGCACCGCGTTGATTAAAATAAATTGCCCTTTTAAGACCGTCGAGAAGTAAACTGTTTTACCATTAATTTTTCAGTTCCACGTGTGATGATTTCCATTGACGTTCCCAATATAAAGTTCTTTTGACGAACAGATATTAACTGTATTACTTCATAGAAATGATAGACTATTTGAAAATTACTGTTTCGTGAACGAAAGACATTTCAACTGAACTGAGGGGAATGGGAAACTTAATATTGCAATGCAAAAAAAATTGCAAAGACAATCAACTCCGTTGCGCGGTAGCCAAACATTAAACGTGTATCAGGCTTCAAGTGATTAAAACGAACACCTCGTAGACTCGCTAATTAAACATGCACCGAACACCCGTTTCTTGCTGCCGACTGGAAATGATTAAAAGGACAGAGCAAATGAGGGAGTAAGATCGTATTGAGTATGTGACTCGTATTCCCGCTTCACCGGTCTCGTTACAACGTGATGGGCACGGTTTCAAATGGGCGCCGGGGCGATTCCCGGTGATCCGGGGAGCACGATAATCCGGTTTTACCTATAATCTTTTGCCACCTCCGTGTACACGTCGCCGCATAGCGACACGGCGACGTACAACCGACGCCGGTGGTAATTAATTACGGGCGAGTGCGTCGTCTGACGCCGCAAGCCAATTAATGGCAATGGAAACAAACGTGGATGCGCAACGGAAAAACGTTTACGCTGATAGAAAACGCCTAATGAACAGACGATGCGCGGCTAGGGACAATCGCGTTGCTCCTCTCGAAATTGCAATCGACCCGGCTGCAGTTTCCGTATTGATTAACGCGGCTAAGCATCGAACCGGAAACCGGAACAAGGGATCAATGATACCCCGGCCCAGCCGTTTCGAATGAGCGATTCCCGTACCGCTTGCAGCTACTCGTGATTTCTCACTCTGTTTAACATGAAAAGTTGCCGCCGTGAACGAAGAACCGAATAATTAATATAATTAGACGTCACCGCCGCGGAGCACCGACGCAAAACTGTGTCTGTGAATTGCGCTCGTAAGCTTTAACTGAGAATCCCTTATATTGTCGATAAGCATCTTGAATGCGGCTCTTGTAGTTGATGCTGTAGTTGATAGCTTTTGATGCTCTTTGAGCGCACAGATAATTTCAGGAGTTTTATCGAGTCAAGAAGCTGTCGTTTCAGAAAGATTGTTAAAAGTTCATACGCACCTTTGCAGTAATGAAGTCCCACTAACGAAGCTTCCCTGTGAGTCGCAACGGAACGAGCGACAGTAAGTCGAGAGTAGAATAATAACTCGAAAAGAGGAAGCGTTGTTACAGTCCGTACAAACGGTTCCGTTTAGAGTTGCAGGGGAAAGAATTATATTATAGTTTAATAAAAAGGGACAGACGTTTCTTATAGCTATTAGGGAAAGAAAAAAAGAGAGATCAAACGGGAAGGCAGGGATNGAGAATCCCTTATATTGTCGATAAGCATCTTGAATGCGGCTCTTGTAGTTCCACTTCCGCGATGCTCTTTGAGCGCACAGATAATTTCAGGAGTTTTATCGAGTCAAGAAGCTGTCGTTTCAGAAAGATTGTTCAAAGTTCATACGCACCTTTGCAGTAATGAAGTCCTACTAACGAAGCTTCCCTGTGAGTCGCAACGGAACGAGCGACAGTAAGTCGAGAGTAGAATAATAACTCGAAAAGAGGAAGCGTTGTTACAGTCCGTACAAACGGTTCCGTTTAGAGTTGCAGGGGAAAGAATTATATTATAGTTTAATAAAAAGGGACAGACGTTTCTTATAGCTATTAGGGAAAGAAAAAAAGAGAGATCAAACGGGAAGGCAGGGATCGTTTGATGTTACTATCGGATAAAGGATCAAACACGCGCTCCTTTGATCCTTTAATTACTGCTGGATTAATTACTATACAATATAATAACTTTGGCAATTAGGGATGCGACAATAAGAAGCGTTTTTTAAGAATGTATAGGCAAGGCGATAAATCAAATTATCCTCACGATTCTATCGAAATATCTACTAATACATCTGGCATTATTTCATTAAATTCAGTGTAGTGTATTAAAACATAAAAACAAAAGATTTATTTTATATTTATTAACTACCGATTTTTCACTAAAAATGAGTTACAAGATGAAAAGAGAGGAAGTACACACTAAAAATTTTTTAAAGTTATGTACATTTTTTAAGGAGGTTCGTCAAATCTCGTGAGGGGCAGGCGGTAAGGGGGAATACCTATGCTTATACACAGGAGTTCGGAAGTGGTTCATCAATTCTCGAAAACGAAAAATCATGTTAACAAAATTAATATTTATGTAATTATGTAAATATATTAAAAAATACAATTATGTAACAATGAAATTAATGAGATATACTATTTTAAATATAAATAATGACTGTCACTTTTTTTAATCATCTTATTCAATAATAAATTTAAGTACCCTTTCAACGAGATAATGGTATGTCCCAAGAGGTTTTCACGAATACCCAAAACGTTTTCCTTTTCCAATTGTACGGGTGAGACAATCTGCTCCGGTTAAATAATAATTGGCTCGCTATCAGTCGTCTCACGCGCAAAACTTTATTGGAATTGGATCCGTAATCTCCCCGCACATTTCCCCAGATGCAGAGCGGTCTTTCCCGTGTTCCCTCCACCATTTTGCCACCCTTCAATGCCACGTTCTGGACCATGTTTCGAAGTAACGCGACGTTAGTCTTGTTGGAAGGAATGGCAGGCTTGAGGATCCTAATCTGACGGCCTACGTAGACCGCGATATCTTCCCGAATACCGAATCTCGAAGGAAGTTGTTATACAAGTGCGCGCGATGGTTCTCGAGAGTTGCTTGATTCCGGCTCAACGTCACGTTACCTGTCGCATTAACCTTCCTCCTGTACGAGAACTACCTCCAGCATCGATTGTTTGGAATCGGTTTCTCCCTCGATGTAACATCTTACGGTAAATTTAATACCTCAAATGCGATGTCTGTAGTAGCTGAGGTCGTAAGACGATTTCCTCGGTCTTAAATATGTGCTCGTAAAAGGTGTACTTGATTTCCAGCGTTTGTAAGAATCGTTGTCGTATGTTATACTTTAATTTCATCATAAAATACTTTTTCACGCTTAACACATTCGCGACCGCTGACGTGAATTCACATAATTTTAAATTCCATTCCTCATTAACGTCCTGCAAGTTTTGTTTCTCAACGCGGCAACCAGCTTCAGAATTTCATTATCTTCGCCGGTACTCAGTATTAGAAATGGGAAAAATTTGCCGGTAGCGAATGTGTTGAGTTGTCGTTTTGGCTTTAATTCAATGTATAGCTAATGAGGATCGAAGAAATAGATAGCCGAACATGAAAAGACAACGTGCGTCACTTTATATTTGAATTCGTGTCCTGTCGCGTTCAGCGTTCGTTCGAGCAGATTCACAGAAAGCGCACGCGGAGGAGGAACACGTCCGACAGGTTCGCCGGCTCGGTTAATGGGGATTTACCCGAGCAAATTGCTAGCAGCAATTACCGAATACCGACTCGGATAATCCCTTCGTAGTACGCCTTCGGCTGACCCCTCGCTCACTCGATACCTTGCTCCGGTTGTACTACTTAGTTTACAGGGAAAACCACCCTCCTTGATCCCGTCCTCGCCCCTGCCCCCGAGCCCGTCAACGGCGTGTCACGTGCACGCGCTCTCGCATGACGCACGTGCGCGCTTCTATTGCCAGAAGAACGCTCTCGACTGGTAGTTCACTGGGAAACAAGCTGCACCGTCATCGATCCACGGAATCGGTGAAACTGTGTTACGATGTTAATCTTTCGTCTTAAATTATTTTCTGTTTTTCGCCGGTTACGAAAAATATGAATGAAAGGAAAAAATATTCAATGCCAACAATATGCACAATTCATTATGGCAGAATTTTATCTATTCAAGTCAATTATTTCGAATCAAATTTTGAGAGAATGTATTGGGTTGCCAACTANATCGGTGAAACTGTGTTACGATGTTAATCTTTCGTCTTAAATTATTTTCTCTTTTTCGCCGGATACAAAAAATATGAATGAAAGGAAAAAATATTCAATGCCAACAATATGCACAATTCATTATGGCAGAATTTTATGTATTTNCCACGGAATCGGTGAAACTGTGTTACGATGTTAATCTTTCGTCTTAAATTATTTTCTGTTTTTCGCCGGTTACGAAAAATATGAATGAAAGGAAAAAATATTCAATGCCAACAATATGCACAATTCATTATGGCAGAATTTTATCTATTCAAGTCAATTATTTCGAATCAAATTTTGAGAGAATGTATTGGGTTGCCAACTAAATGATTGCTGGTTTTGTCGATAGATTTCTTATCTAAAATCCGCAATCATTTATTTGCCAACCCAATACGTATGTCATTCTATAATAACAATTAAAATTTATAATTCTACTTACATCGCAATGACTGGTATCTCATTATCTGATAGAGTAGACGACACTCACCTGAAACAAACAAACATTTCACACCTATTTATTATAAAATTACCAAGATATTGTTTAGGTATTTAATAAAGGCGATTACAAAGCATAAAAGCTACAAGGAACAGGAGGATAGAACCATAATAAAGGCGATTCTATTATACATACAATGTATCTCCATATGCAAACGTATCATATGCGGAAAGGATCGTTCAGGGAAAGAGGGAGCCAAGGACAAGGGCTAAGCAAAACCTTCTCCGAAGGGTTGAAACCGTACGAAACAGCAAGGAGACAGCNCAAGGGCTAAGCAAAACCTTCTCCGAAGGGTTGAAACCGTACGAAACAGCGGGCAAGGAAAATGACAGAAAGCAGACTGTCTTTTTGTACAACTCGTATAATCATACATACTGCGGATGTTAAACTTTCTTTGCTTGCATAAGTAAAAACGAAATCCCGTCAAAGAGACTTCTCAATATTCTTGATTTTTCCTTTGTGGCTTTTACTCAAATCCCTGTTTCATAATTCATAGTACACTTTCAATGTGTATTAATTTTACTTCAAGTTTAAATTATTTTAGTTACTTTTGTATATCGATGTTTATTATTTTTTTCTTATAGTATTAAAAACATGAGCAAAGTGAAAATTGTCAAAATAATATTGAAGTAATTACATCAATTTTATGAAACAATTGATTCAAAATTATGTACAAGTTAGGTCATGTATATTCTGATTGCAATGCGCTATTCATAAGTGAAGTTTTTCGGTTTGACATCGTTATTTGAATTTTCTGAAGACAAAGAAGAAAGACAGAAAGAGAGAGAGAGAGATGAAAAACAGTAACACGAATTTGAACATCCATTTGAATCATTGACAGAAGTCGAGAGTCCCACGATTTCGATATACATTATACATTTCTCGGGAAAGGATGAGGGTTGATGAAATCTGTTCCCGGTTATAATTTGGACGACTGCCGACCGTCTGGTCACTAATCTAAATAGACGGTCTCGTCGTCGGCGCAGTTTGCTTACTGTGACCGCGGTGCGACACGATGCGGAATGGCAGCCGTGATTTGAACGCCGACTTTCAATTCCGACAAAGGAGATCGCTGAAGTATGCACAAGGCGAGTCATTCGCGCGAGCAAGACCAACCGACTTGATACGTAATAACGTAAGGAAGGAGCGCCGCGAAGGTACCAGTGTATTTCCTGGTTGCGCAAAGCCTCCACGGAGAACCGGGTAATAAACGATGCACTGTGCACAGCTTAAACGGAGCTTTATGAAATCCTGGCCATGATTAATAATTTTCCCCTGCGTCCCATCGCCCCTCCGTACTCTAGCGAGAGCCACCACAACTCCTAGCCCCCGTACCTCGTTAGGCCTCTCTCTTAGCCTTAAAGCTTCGCGTTGGCTTATGGATCCAGGTCTCTTCGGCGGCTCGCTATCTTTCTCTTTTCGCTGTTCGTCTTCCTCTTCGAACTCCCTCGCTATTGCTACTTCTTTGTCTTCGCGTTTCCGACGCTCGTTTTATTCGTAGACTGAAGCACCTTCGACTATTAATTTCTGCGTCAAGGCAATTTTGCAATCTTTTTCTTTGCCTGAAACAACGTCGCATTCGAGGTTCGAGGAAACAGGAACGCAATCAGAAATAACAAATCGCGGTTCGAAAGTGTTCGATATTCTGTACAAAACCAAGTCTCTAGTAAAATTAATTATAGAATAGATATAGCGAAGAAATTTCGATGGCGGATAAATTCAATTTTGACGTACGCAAGGGATCAGGGTTTTTAAAGGAGTTTCCAATTTTCGATGTTCAACGCCCGTGATTACAAATTTAATTAAACCTGAATACAGTGTGTCCAAGCGAAAGGATATTAATTAGTATATCCGTTGTCGGTGAAAATTTTCTAGCGAACGACCTTTTTAAATCAAAACTGGGAGAAGAAAATAAGAGTTACTCGAGCACTATTTAAAAGGGTAATTATTTACGTAATGCCATGTTTCATTCGAACGGTAAAACGTCGATGTGAAAGAGACAACTGTAGCAAGGACTAGCTGAACGTCATTACCATAAGCTCTCACGTGTGAAACAGGATTATTCTCGTTTGCGAGCTCATTAGAGCGACTAGGTTCCCGAGACGCGCCGTCATTAAACATAGAACGGCCTAGACAATTTATTTCTACGCCGTTACCCCGAATCTAAGTTAAAGGGTTAGGGAATACTCAGGTGACTTTCCTAATATTTGTCGCTAAAATTTTGTTTGTAAATTATTGGCCAAACCGCACCAGGTTTGACTTTCCTCTTTCTAAAGAGCTACCTGATGACTGAAAAATATTCTCATATAATGACGAAAAGAGTATTCCCATAAACCCATACTTTTGGCTAACTTCGTGGGTAACATTGACAGTCTACTTTATCGCGTAGCTATCGGAGTCTACTTTCGATTTTTATGCCTATTTTCTCTTGACATATGAACTCGTTTGTATTATAAACCGATTATTTAAACAAAACTTAAACCGACGTTCAAAAATCTTGAAACTGTAAGAATGTCTACAATACGTTTATTGTAATATTTAAATATTCTCCGGTACTTTGCAAGAATTTGAATAGAAAGTACATGCTTGCAAATTGGCTGTGTGCCGTTTTTATCGTCGCATGGCTGTAATGTCGAACATGATCCACTTCTTTCTTCTCGTTCCCATTTACAGGCCGAATCAATACCCATTCATACATAAACGCAAACTGCTTTAAACGCTGACATACCTGACTTCACACAACTGTTTTCTATGTCAACACGGTACTGAAGCAGGTCGTTTCTCGCTGCTGGTGTTACCGTTGCACGTCACTCGCAGCCCAACCGACGGATAATTAACCCTGCGGTTTGCACTACGACGCCTCCATCGTCTCCCGTCACTCTACCCACCGTTCTTCGGTCTCGTTTTTCAAAAACCATGGTCGTTATGCATACGGCAGGGTTATAGCAGAGACATCCACTCAAACCACAGTATAATAACCTAAGTACATTTCCTAATTCAAAGAATGATAGGGCTGTATTTGAAACAGCATAAGAAATGCTTTAATTAGATGTGATTTTTTTTGTAAAATATATTAATTTTAAGCCTTCATTAGTGTAATATATATTTTACTGAAAATTTGGTGTTTTATTCAAATTCGAGAAAAAAATATTAGGCATTCTATTTTCAAAACAGACAATGACCCTCATATCATAGATAAAACAAAGGAAACAAAAAACAGATCTGCATATCTTACAAAGCATTGCACGTCCCATTGGAGGTCTCGCAATATTTATTTAAAAATGTTTATCGTACAACAAATACCTCTAATGAGTATACCTGTATAAATGAAATAAATCGATTTTCATGAACACGTAGTATAGGTATAATATACACGGAAATACGAAAAATATATCCTATACATATACGTTTAATATCCTCTTGAATATCAGCACTAAATCAATAAGTTCATGAAACATGCTTGACACGAAGCGATTAAGAAACTTGTTCGCGAAGAATCGACTCTCTACCCGCAATAACGTGACCGTTGACACCGTTTCAATCTGAAATTCCGCAAACTACCCAGGAAACTACCTCCGCCCCGGCACGATTTAATCTCGGCAACGCGCCGCGCGCACGCGGCGGAGATTCGAGCCACATCAAAAACTCGCACAACTTTCTCCTAAATCCTTCCTGCCGCCGACGCCGCCGCCTACTAATTCCCAACTCGTTCGAACACGTGCAGACGAACGGACGAACTGTCGGCATGGGCGGAAAACAGTTGTCCGTGCCGGCTCGCATCGGGTCATCTGCATCTGCATCTGACTGCCACCATTGCCGTGAAAAGCGAGGAAAAAAAGGAGCACGGTTGCAAGCGGTATCGTCCAACTTTCGCCTCGTTTCCATGCCGGTTCCTCTTTTTCTCTTTCTCTCTCGCTACGGACGAAGTTAGCGCACCATGCCGGGAGGGAGGAGAGAGGCCAGGGTCTGCCGATGGCAGACGACACCGATGGCAGCGAGTAGCAGCCACGCTCTTCCTGATGGATTGTCTCTCCTCCACGCCCCCTGATTACCCTCGTATGCTGTCTCGTTCCCCTGTCGTCTCCTGGTCCGTGTCGTCCGTCCGCGATCGTTCCCCATCCCTTCCGACGATGAGGGGAAAAAAAAAAGAGAAACAACGTTGGGGCGCGGCGCGAAGTGGTGTCTCGCGAAAATCAGCGGGAAATTCGCGCGGCATGCACGATCGGGAGGAGATAGAGACAAATAGTGAATCTGTCGTTCGATTTGCTCGAGATTTATGCGTTTCTCATTCCTCTCGGAACAGAAGGCTCTATGTGTCGAGGGTAAGAGGGAACGTGCTCGGCACCGGAAGCTAGGAACCTCGAAAATTGAAACAGAATTCACGGAGCGAGGATGAAATACAAGGAGGATTCAAGTTTCCCAGGCTAAATGGAAACTCGTAAGTTTTCACCGTGAAAGGCTTTGGGCTCCAGGAAATGGAATATGTCGTGATGCCCGATGAAAGATCGGTCGATGTTCGTGCTGACATTACTTTAAATTCTACTACTTTTCATTAGAGACCAGAAACTTCATTACAATAGTTGAATGCATGTCATTATACAAACTTTCAACACGATTTTGGAATATATATGTGCACATGAATTTATCGACTCCATTGGGAGGTGTTATTAACTACTTGCGCAGAAGTCGTGTCACGCACGTTTATATATGTATTTATGTTAATGCTGCTAAGCATCAGTTGTACACGTTGATAGTCAATTATTTCTGGGGATAAGAACGTCAACTTAGATTATATAGATTGTTTGTCGAAGTAAATTTTTAATTTTTAGATTGCATCGCCTGTATTATAATACATACCAATTATAATACAGGCAAATGAACGGATACATTCATTTGATTAATTCCAACCCATATTTTAAAATTGGAAACTATAGTACAATTCAGTAATATCATTTTGTAATTAAAAAAACAAAACGATTAATTGATAGCAATTGCAAAGAAATTTTTTTGCCACTTCTAAAGCAGTGTGTAATTATATTTAATGACAAGGAAGACGGTGGCAATGAAAATTGTCAAATTAATTATAAATCTGATTACACAAAATGTGTAAAATTCATTGCATATGATTCGACCGTTTTGGCACGCGGCTCTGTGAATTCGTTGTCAGCGCAAGTAGTTAAAAACAACTACTGTCATAATTAACGTACGCAAATTTCAGAACGGGAAAGATAAACGAAGTTGGTTTCGGGTTTCAAAGGACGACCGCCCGATAAATTATCCACACGCCAATTGAATGCGAGTGAATCTCTTTAGAGTATCGAACGCAGGATCAACTTTTAATTAAAACCAGGATCAAGCCGGATTTAAGATATTTATTTTATATTTCAGCATCCCCTTTCATCGACTCCATGAAACCTGTCGACAGCCTCGCTGTCGTCGATGCAGCTAGCCCAATTTCGACGAACCCCTCGTTGCGTTCACCCTCTTCGTCGTCCCTTGTCCCATCCATATTCCCGTCTCCTTTTCTCTCTGTCCTTTCGCTCTGTGTCGCTCATTCCTTCGGTCGCACGGCTTATCCGCGCGGATTCAGCCCTTTACAACCCGATTCTTCAATCTCGCGCAGGCAGTAAAGACTACAGATTTTACGAGCCGGCGAAAAACGCGGCGCGGGTGAAAAATCGCACATAGCCGCGCGGCGCGCGACCACCATAAGCGCGGCGTCACACACGATTCCGTGTCGAACGAAAGCTGTACGCCGAGTTCCCGAACATATACGTACACACGTAGTTATGTGTTCGTACACAGGTTGGCAACGTTCAACGACGCGCGCGGCTAGGAAACTTTGCACTTCAATCTTATGAGAATGCGCGTCTGCATTTGTCGCAGGTATAAAGCGAGTAAGAATTTGTCGCGTCAATTTCCGCGATGCCTTTGGCTCTGCTGAATTTTTCTCTGCAGAGAATCTTTCTATGTATGTACATACATCTATTTTTATAACAACTATCACAAAAGTTATAGAAGGACGTGAATGACAGTTTTTTGTGAGTATGTAATATTTTTCGTGAATGAATGTTTGTTTTTTTAAGGTGTTAATACTTCAGCCAGAATGATGACAGGGAACCAAAGTGAATGAAAAGGAAATCTAAGTAGCATAGATCAATATTTGAACAGACATACATGCTTTTCGATATGACTATGCTCAATAGTATTTGTCGAAGTCTTTGATTCGGTTTTATTTCAACAGTCCAGTTAAATCTACAGTTTGAATGTTCAAATGACTTTTGCCTGGATATTTAATACAGTTTCCTTCGATATCGAAAATTTATGAAAACGTGAACTCTTCGACGGAAGATGAAAGTAGATGAAAGAAATTTGTCGAGTCTTTAGTGTGACCTAATCGTAAGTCCCATGGAACCCATGGAAGATAGGAGAGCATCGAATATCGAACGAGATAGTTATAGGGAAAGAGAAGGTGACAGAGATACTTCCTTCAACAGGTATCCACATTCCCGTCGAATCTCGAGAGTTGGCCGACCAGAAATAAGGGTGACGTGTCCCCTACCTAACCCTGCCGCCTCCTTGTGAATTCTCCACGGAGAACATTTTCCAATCTGACTTGACGCGACCCGAAAAACGGAAAGAGTTAGGCGAGGGAACTCGAGGGGAAGGAAAAAGAGAAAAGGAGTCCTTATATAACGCGGCCAGATTGAAGGAATGGAACAGTCGGGACGAACGTAATGGCGGAACGGGGAATACGATTGTCGGGCAAGCGCAGCGTTCCGGAAGAAAAGTGCCTTACGAAAGTGGGCAGAGCAGGTGGCATGGAGTAGGAGGCTGAACTTCCATGTTCCGAGTTTCGACAAGATGAAACTAGAAGTTCCAGGAAAGGATGGCAAAAACATAGAATTATATCGCATTACACTTTTTAATGATAAGACGATAATTAGGATTAGATAGATTATGTACATATTAGGGTTGTGCGGCTATCAGAAAGGTCGTAGAGAGGATTTTATTCGGGTACCATTCATTTCTGGACTCGAATATCAACTCGAGATCTGGGTTCGATTTCGAGACTTGAATTCGGTAGAGATCGGTACTGGATTCGATGCTGATTATGCACCATGACATATGAAATCAATTTCAAAGTTAAAATAAAAGTGTGAGGTCTGTTTGAAAAATCATGCTACGAATGTAATGACGGCGGTAATGTAATTGAGTTGGGGTTCCGTAATTACGTATTGTTCAAACTTTCAAAATAGGGGGCTCGGGTGTCCAAAATTTTGAGGCACACCCCTAGTTTCTAGTGCGTACATAATATGTAACGTAATTTATTTTATCACATATTTGGATAGACTTCAGTATAAGAATAAATGAATAAAAATTATTATATAAAGTAACTTATGTTTATTAATCCTCTTAGAAGGCTTGGAAAAATTAATTCTGATTACGAAAATACAAGAATTTCTATTGTTACAATAAGCATATTTCTTTTAATAAAATCTAGGAATAATTAATTATTCCCTATGTATTTTGTTATTGACTTATTCAGCATACTTTATTACTTATTACATACTAGGATTGTAAAATTTGATACTTTTGAGTGAACCTATACGAATTCACCCTTTTCTTCTAAGCGCCTTTTCTTTCTTCGCTNTCTGATTACGAAAATACAAGAATTTCTATTGTTACAATAAGCATATTTCTATTAATAAATTCTAGGAATAATTAATTATTACCTATGTATTTTGTTATTGACTTATTCAGCATACTTATATTGAACAGCATTACATACTAGGATTGTAAAATTTGATACTTTTGAGTGAACCTATACGAATTCTCCCTTTTCTTCTAAGCGCCTTTTCTTTCTTCGCACAATTTTCTGGTACCGAGAGGATCGCAAACGAATGGAAAATACATGTAAATGCCTGGACGCGCGATCACCCCAGTAGGATTTTTTCTTTCCTTCTTTCGAGCAAACACGTATGCTTCCCCCGTTTGTTCCCGGGTCTGTTTGAGATCCCGGCACTGGCTCACCTCGTTCCGTCTTTGTCTCACGGCCCTTCATCCCTGCTTTTTGTATTCCCGGCACATATCACTTAAGGGTCAGGCACCCTCAAAATAGATCCGTTTCACGAAATAACACGCGTTGCCACGGACACCCTTCCATGGTGTTGCATACCAATGCGACGGCGTTCCACTCTCCCTTTCCCTCATCCGCTCCGATCAGAAACCATTGACCAGGCGAGCTGCTTCGATAACGCATTCGTTTTTCGTAATATCCGGTCGGCGAATCGACGAAGCGAGGAAAGGCAAAATGGCCACCGCTCACACCACTCAAGCTTGCTGGCAGCAAGTGAGTTTTCTGACCGTGAATAGAACTGCCGCGCACCTCGACTAGAGGAGCTTTTTCCATTAGCCGGCAATCGCTTGTAAGCTTCCAGCTATACGAACTACTTCGTTTTCCGCTGTTCCGTTCGACCGGAATTTTATATCCAAAAGGATCACGGACTTACCGCTATATCTATTCGTGGATAGACGTTCGAGGAAATCGTGACTTTACTCCGCTTTCGAAAAGTCTCCGATTGTTGGCTTAAATGCAAGAGAAGCGAGTGAAAATCACGAAACTTTAATTCTCGGTTAATTCAGGTGTGACAGTGCACGCGACGTGGAGATCGGAGGGATGTAAGTAACCGCGTCAGGGAACAGCCGCAGCAGTGGAAGCGAACGAACCAAAGAGCGGATGGATAGGCTAAAGCAAGAGGTGTTAATCCCGGCGCAAAGTCTGTCGGAAATAAAAAAGGCAGACGGCCGCTCATGACAAATAAGCTCTGATTTAATTTTCACTCGACCGGGTTTCGCTCGAGTGACCGCCACGTACCGGTTGCTGCAGATTAGCCTTAATGTCATCGCGGCGAAAAAAAAGCGAGGAGGGAAAGCGGATCCAGCTTGGAAAACAAAGAAGCCGGGAGAGGGGTGCTGTTTCCAGCTCGCTTTCGCGAGGAAGGGAGATAAAAAGTGAGGAACGAAGTAGAGCGGAAATACGTGAAAAGAGAAGACAAGTCGAGAAAAGTGAGAGGGAAGGAGTAAGGACGAATGGGGTATAGTTATTAATTAATCCAGGCTCTCCTCTCTAGATACCGGCGCGGCAGCCAGAAAATAAAGCTCCCAGC
Source organism: Ceratina japonica (assembly GCA_019453355.1). Classification (NCBI taxonomy): domain Eukaryota; kingdom Metazoa; phylum Arthropoda; class Insecta; order Hymenoptera; family Apidae; genus Ceratina; species Ceratina japonica. Next base: position 7,202 of record SMSR01014815.1, on the reverse strand, counting down.
ATAAAGAGCTTTACTTCCTGCGGGCATGAAACAATTATCGCCATCCGTTGTGAGCACAAAGAAGAAGCTAAAGAAGAAGGGACTCACGGGCGAGCGGGCGAAAGGGTTGGGCACGTGATTATACGCAGCGTGTCGAGTCCGGCTTAGCGGCGATCAAAGGGATCCCAAGCCAGTGTGGTCGTCGCTAATCGTAAGCTCTCACGTAATAGCTGCCTGGAAACCACCGTCAATCGGTTCTGCCTAGTTTTTACAGAGATGTCGTGCGCCACGGCCGGGAAGACAAATTTGAGACTCTTTTGTGAAATCCTCACCCTTTTCTACCCCCTCTTGGACGTCGTTATGCTCTGACGATTAAGGGTTTCCCAGAGCGCGTTCGTCTCATCAAATAATTTTCCCTTTTCTTTAATTCACCAACAGATCGTTTAACCATTAAATTTTAATACGATCACTGTGTTTAATGAATAATAATTCTATACACATCGACGATAGAGAAGTGATATTAATATTGGCATGAATATTTGATTTCTATTTTGGATGGTCTAAAAAGATTTGAAGTTCTCAAATAATATTTGTTTACTTAGCTACCTGAATCAATGGGGTTGAATGTTACTTACGTTCTGGCGCCATCTAAACTTGCAGGGGTGTATTTTTCCGCACAGCCACCGGATCGATTAATCTCGCCACCCGGCAGATGGCGCTGTTAAAAGGGAGTTTTGGCGAGTGCAAGCTCGGGGATAGATTCTAGGAAGACTGACCGACGGAAAGCGACTTTACCGGCGTGACAGTAGCAGTCTCTCAGCGGGATTAATTAGCCTCGGCTATGTCTGACTTATCATAATCCATTTCTACTTATCTCATTGTACACCGCTATTTATGTGTTTAACAGTGTCCAAGTTTTACAAGTTTAACACGTTTTATTAATACTTTTCATATATATATTACATTGAAATTGAATTTCAAAATACTGTTCAATACTACAATTACAGCTTATAACAGCACGTTATACGTGAAATAGGAATTATGTTTGTTGTATTTTGTCTGTATTGAATAATATATATATATATATATATATATATATATATATATATATATATATATATATATTTCCTATAGATACATAATATTATACTTAATAATTTCCTAAAAATTCAGTTAAGCTCAAATACAGTATTTCCGTGATCGAGGTAAATTTCCGCGGAACTCGAAATAGGACACACACTCGTTCGCTAAACCATCCCCCAGAAGAGCTCCTGCAATCTGCGACGTGACTCTAAAAACGACATCCTCCTCGGAACACTTTAATACATCCATTTCGTATTGTATTCTCAAGATTTAAAATATCCCACAATCTGTTCCTCATACGAGCTCGGAGAATGAGAATGCCACCGGAGATATTTGAACTATCGGATACATGGACGTATTACGTGGACCTATTTCGGAATTCAGATTTCCCCGCGTAATGGGAACGCAGTGTACACTTTATACGATGAATATGTATCATGGAACCCCTGAGAATCGACTCAGAAAATCACACAATTCTACCAGGTTTTCTTATGTAACATTTTCAACGTAAAGTTAACTAAAATGAATGACAAATGGAAATGTGACCGTAATTACATGTATAGACAATGAGTTGGTATTTAGAAATAATTTAAGAGATTTCAAATGATCGGATTCCATTGAAGTTTTTCCAACCAAAGTAGAATANACTCAGAAAATCACACAATTCTACCAGGTTTTCTTATGTAACATTTTCAATGTAAAGTTAACTAAAATGAATGACAAATGGAAATGTGACCATAATTACATGTATAGACAATGAGTTGATATTTAGAAATAATTTAAGAGATTTCGAATGATCGGATTCCATTGAAGTTTTTCCAACCAAAGTAGAATGAAAAAATAAAACTAATATTGTTAACATATTCCAACATTGTAGGAGGGGAGGGGGAGGGAGATCGTTATGCCTAAATCTTCTCGCGCAATTTCCGTTCCGTAATTATTCCTACAGATGAGTGAGTCGGAGGAAGGAGGGTGGAGGAGGAAACAATTAAAGCCATTTATATCTTCGCGAAATGCGAACGGGCAAAGAATGACAGCTGAAATCCAGGTTGAAATCTGGGTGCGAAGCCTGGCGGACCGGATTCATACCATCCGCTGCAATAGACGCGGTTGGCAACTACAGTAGGCGCGGAACGTTCGGAGGAACAACGTTAATCAGGCCGAGTAAACACCTGCCGCTGATTGTGCCGCGTACAGTACATGGGGAACGCGGCACACAAAGCCTGTACGGAATCTACGAGTGCCTATGGCCTACGAGCTCATCGATCGTCCGAAAGCTCTCGCGTTACTCAGCCGCGAGAAAAGAGCTCGTTAAAGACCGCAAACTCCGTCCCAGTTTAACAGCGAACGATGTTTCACGCGTCAGGTGCGAATTCAACGCTACACTCGTGTCAGGTAAAATCAATGTACTCGCTGTTCCGAGTCCGTCAAGTGGTCTTGAAGGTTCAAAGTTCAAGTGACAATTAAAAAAGTGCGACGAAATTATATTATAATTCAACATTCTTCTTTTTTGACCTGGTGAGTAATATGTAATAATTGTACGTAAATGGTGCTTTGATATTCATATTGCACACATACATTGTTAATTGATATTGCGTTGCTTGCTGAATTTTAATTGGAATTATTCTCAAAGGTGAATCTATCGATAATCTATAAACGCCGCAATCAAAAGAATCTGCTTCGAATAAACATTGAACGTCTCACCTAGAAGCCGTTCTTTAATTCTGAATATTTTGCCAAGTAAGACGCTTTGACAAATTTAATTGCAGATACTTCAAGGACGACGTTTGAGCGATTTCTTAAAAGAAGAAGTGGAAACGATCTCGCTCTCTAGGCGGCGGAACTCAATAAATTATGAAGCCTTCTTCGGTATTTGCGTTCCCACGAATCCCTCCAATGTTGTCGCTTCTTAAGGGATCCAAGGGAAATCTCTTAAATGCTTTAAATGGCTGAGGAGAGCGCCGGACTAAAGAAGTTATCGGCTTAAGGCGCAATGCGAATAACAACTAACGGGCAGGCAAAACCGATAAAACTGGTTGAACTCTAGCCATCCGACTTTTCCGATTGCTCATCTTTCTCGAATCTGGCCTATGGTTTTTCTTCCTGGGTACATTTTAATTCCAACTCCTAAATGATACATAAATTGCAAGATCGCTTCTCCAACCCAGCCTTCTTTCATAGTTTCCACGCTCCTTTTGGCTGTTCTCCAGTATTGCTCCTTGATGCTCACTTGGTTGGAAAATATCGGGAACGCCGCGCCGGTACAAGAGCGTACTGTGTGCAGGGAAATAAGAAGAAAACTATTTTGAAAAGGAAGCTCTATTCGACATAGTGCTCCTTCATTTTGGCATAGAAGATGCATCTCACGATGAAAGGTTGCTATTATAATAAGGGCTGGTTTTATTTTGAACAACACTTGTCTTCAGCAATCGGGCACTAAAAGTGGATACTTTACTTTTCGAGAGGTAGTTTTCATAGAACTTGTCTTGTGATGAAATTCGTACGAAGATTAAGTGCAGGAATTTTCGGATATATGACAGCGAGTTATTCTCGTCAATTCTTGGAAGTGCTCTAAAACAATCTTATCTATTTTATTACGTTTTTATTAGCTCTCTCTCTTGTTTGTGTGTTCGGTATAAATTTTGCAATTGATTTTAAACTAGCTTCCTGACGAGATACAGACTTGAAACTTTAAACACAGCTTAAAACTGGATAACAATATGCAGTGTTAACTTGTTCTCTTGTCCGTCTGTTTCTCTGTGCGGTACAATCGATTTTAAGGTGAATTCCGATCAAAAAGGAGACAATAATTATTTTTTAAAAAATGTTAAATACACCATGTTTTTAAAACGGACTAAAATGTATAAAATAATTCTAAAGTAATTAAGATTTTCATTATTTATGCATCAATTATACCATCCGCTGCAATATGAATGCGCTCCACATTTGTCGTTTTAAGTCTGACGAGTATTTTATAAATATTTTATAATTCCCAGCCCGGTTTAGAAATGTGGTGCATTAAAAATTTGCTTTTATTTAAATAATTATTCACTTTTCTCTCTATACTAAGGAATCAGTCTCATACTCATGACGATTATTCGGAAATTATTGGAGATACAAGAAAATTGCATAGAACATTTTTTGTAGGTAACAGTAGTATAATTTCCATTGAAAACATTTTTGTTTGCATTGAATCTTATCTATTCTTCTTTGATCTTAATTGTCGTACTCGCATAATTGACATTGTTTACTTGTTTTCATGCCATTCTTGTACGATGAAGGATTCTAGACAATCCACCCCCCCGGATATATGAGCAAGTTCGGTGCCGATCGTTGACCACATATCCGGAGGTCACTGTGCTCGAATACATTTCCATAAAGACACGTTATATGTATAAGGCAAAAAAAAGGCATTACATAATGATGCACGTGAAAATGTAATACAAATCAATACTTGAAGCACCCAGCAGACTCCTTCCGGGAAATATAGTAACGGCGGAACATCGATTATTCATAAGCTCGGAGGGAACCTCTCAGAATCGACAACGAAACTGCACGTCGAACGGCAAACACCGTCTGCCTCGAAGCGACGGATGCCTCGTCCAAATAAAATTGTTTCCCTGTCGCGGAATTTTCCGACGAAGGATCAGGCAGCCGCGTCAAATGATGCGGTCGTCCTAGAGGATCTCGCGTGTGAGTTACACGGGAGACGCGACAAGAGGCGGGAAAAGGAGGTTGGGCAACCAGGTACAGCGGCGTTCACCGGCGCGACGCGAAGCGGCGAACTGGTTGTTTTTCAGTCTCGCATTTCCATACCCGTCTGCGGGAGACCTGTATGGAAATTCGACGGGGCGGCGGCGGCGCGGCAGGCACGCCTTTCGCGTACCGATATTGAGTTCGAACGAATACTGATGGCCGCATGCATTATCCTTTTGGGAATAGATGAACCGGATACTGCGAGCGAGACTCTGTTTATCCATACTCCATTTATCTGAACCGATGTCGTCACAGTACATGGTTAACCGATCTGTTATTATCCGCACGATGTTCGCTCGCCGATTATGCGAAATCGCATTTCCAGTTCATGTCCGATTCCGGCCATTGACTCGCGTAGGGTCTTTCAAGAACATCGGATTTAATAAGGTAAATCAATTTGTTTTTACAATATTGCGAACAAATTGCCAGATAGAATTTTCTCCTGCAAAAGCGATCGGAAGTGGCCAGCGAGGTTACATGTACGTATGATTTGACACTGTATGTATGTACTCCTACCTGTAGGGATTTGTGAAATCACAGGTTTGTGAAAACAAACTCCACACCGAAACCCGAACTCAGGGGAGGTATTTGACGTCATGGACCAAAATGAGGAGCAAGCCTGTGAAAAGGTCATCGCGAATTTCATGGATACATAAATGACTAAATACACAGATGCAGAGTAAATTGTGGGGGTAATAACTTGTTCCATGATCTCTCTTATCATATGCCACTCCATTCATGTACAAATATGAAAATGAAATAATTTATTCACCTGGTGAAAATAATTTATTCACCTTATGAAATGTAGTATTTTTGTTGAAACAGCCTTAACCCTTTCGAGATGGATTTCTGTTTCGAAAGGGTTAACTTATTTTCTATGTCTACTTTCAAACCAAAATGAAGGTCGTTTTGTAGGAACATCAATTTCTAAATTAAAACAGGACTCATTTTCTATTATCTTTAAATTACAGACTTTGTTTTAAAATAAGATTTTAAGAAATGAAATCTAAATTGAGACTCCCTTACCATTTCAAATTAATATGTATTTATAGATACATATAATACATATTCTTATACATCGTATGCATTTGTTATATTTCGTGCAAATTCAATTTTTCTACAAATTCATAAAACCCGCAGTCTAATTATCTGATTAACCAGGAACTGGCTAGTTCTCTCATTGTTTTGGGTACACACACATTTAGCGTACAAGAAACACAAATTTGCGCGTGGCCTATGGCGAATCGAAGTCACCTGTTTGTCGAGATTTAGGGGTGAGCGAACTGCCGGCATTATCTTGATGAAGCGGTCTGTTGGGGCGACTGTGGCAGCCTGAATGACGAAACCCAGTTGCTGAGTTCGAGCGCTGTGATACGAACCGTTACGACGGCCAACTGACACGAAATAGAGAGGCGAATCCATATGGCGATACGATTACTCTGATTGATGAAAGATTCTGATCATTAATTACACGGGAGGGAGATTTATGGAGCAGTTTATTGTCTACGTAACAATCAAGGAATTATAGTAACATTTGAAAATTAGAAAAGAGAATGAGATAACGTTATTTGTTAAACTTTTGATTATTGTGATATTAAAATAATAATTATTATTGAACTTGTGATAATTCTTACTAAATATCTTAAAAAACAAATATTTACTAAGCCAGGCATTTGAAACATACATTAATGAAAATGTGAAGAAATATCAAATGACGAGAGACGTGTCAACTTTTCTCTCATAGTATTCACGGGATTTTAGAATACATCCAAAAGTTTTTAAATTATGATCACAAGGAAAAAAACATAAAAACTTACTTCCAATTACCAGAGCTGTCAGTACGCATAATTCTATGTAAACTAGAAATAGTGACCCATTTNGCAAAAACATAGAATTATATCGCATTACACTTTTTAATGATAAGACGATAATTAGGATTAGATAGATTATGTACATATTAGGGTTGTGCGGCTATCAGAAAGGTCGTAGAGAGGATTTTATTCGGGTACCATTCATTTCTGGACTCGAATATCAACTCGAGATCTGGGTTCGATTTCGAGACTTGAATTCGGTAGAGATCGGTACTGGATTCGATGCTGATTATGCACCATGACATATGAAATCAATTTCAAAGTTAAAATAAAAGTGTGAGGTCTGTTTGAAAAATCATGCTACGAATGTAATGACGGCGGTAATGTAATTGAGTTGGGGTTCCGTAATTACGTATTGATCAAACTTTCAAAATAGGGGGCTCGGGTGTCCAAAATTTTGAGGCACACCCCTAGTTTCTAGTGCGTACATAATATGTAACGTGATTTATTTTATCACATATTTCGATAGACTTCAGTATAAGAATAAATGAATAAAAATTATTATATAAAGTA
>SMSR01014811.1:66133-77221 GCA_019453355.1 Ceratina japonica | reverse complement strand
GTGACAAGTCGACCACTGAAAAGATTCTTCTTTTCGAAGGTTTATACGTTCGTTCTGATATCCACTAGACTAGACGATAAGAGGGAAACGAAATATGTGACTATGCACGAGCTCTATGTATTATCTTTTTCAGAAGAGTTCGGTTCGTGAAGTCCCCCGTGATCGCCCCTCCCCTCCCCGGAATCCCGTGGACTTAATGCACAGCCTCGTTTGTTCCCGGACGTAATAACGCCGAGTGAGTCTCCTTTGCTTCTCATTCCTTACCGTATCCACACGGGGATGAAAATAAGAAAAGGGGTGCACCAGAGAAAAAATAGAAAGGCTCCGGTTCCCTTTCTTCATTTGTCTTAAAAGCAACGTAAGTCTATAACAGCTTTAACAGAACTTAAACGATATTCGTCTATAGTCTATGTTCGTGTCACGGTTCGCTGAAGACAAGCTAGTTGGGATAGCGAAAATGACAAACGAGGAATTGATTCTGCCAGAGGACACGATCGATGGGAGTATTTGTCCGAGGAGACGGTAAAAGTCTCGGGATAGTAATATAATACGGACGGTAACAACTTGAGTTGTTGTACTGGTTGACGGATAATTTTTCGAACTTCTAACTCGATTGAATCAGTTCAGAACAATGTGAGTGTGAGTGTTAAAAGGAAAGGTGTTCATTTCCGGTTGTACTTATCTAGGAAGAGGACCCATGGTCTATAATTTAAGGGGTGAGTCTAGAGGCTAAAATAAGCCAAAAATAAGAAATACTAATTTTTCGTTCGAAGCCTCGTTAATTAGTTATTAGGCATTAAAAAATGGCCCCTGAAAGTAGACAACTCGTGTGCAAATAAACTTTTTTCAAAAGTTGCTATTTTTGTTATGTGAAAAAATTATTTCGTATTCTTAAAGAAATTTTAAGCAAAAAGTGATGTATGAGTTTTTTTTCGTAGAATTTATAGTTTCATAGAAAAAATTCAAAGGGTCGAATTTTCGAAAAATCACGATTTTTTAAATTAAAAATTTTTTTCCCAGAAACTGTGTTTTACGAGAAAAACTTAGAAATTACTTTTTGTTTCAAATTTCTTGAAGAATACGAAAATAATTTTTTCAGGTAAAAAAAGACTGCAAGTTTAAAAAAAGATGTTAATTTCCACGCGAGTTGCATACTTTCAGGGGCCATATTTTAATTCATAATAAGTGATTAACGAAGCTTCGAACGAAAAATTAGTATTCTTTATTTTCGGCTTATTTTAGCCTCTAAAATCACCCCTTAAATTATTGATCATAGATCCTGAAACACCCTATGTATAAATATATATGTATTAATTGTTTCTTGTTGTGAATGAAAAGGACACATAATTTCTTTGTGGATTCCGTGAAATAATAATGTACATTCTGTAAAATAGGTGCACATACACACACACGCAGGTGAAACGATGCACACGCTGCGAAATGAATCTGTTTCATTTTCCATCCGCTAAATATTTATTTGACACGCCCGTTTTCTTCCACCGTAAATGCGACGATATTCCACGCACGTAGTGGGTATGTATGATGACACATACATCATTTTATATTCAAATCTCTCGGTGATGTTATCGGTAAATATGAGAAACAATGCCTCGTCACACACCAACGGCGAAAGGACAACCAATTTTTATCGTTGAAACGATTTAAGTACTCTCTAGCCCGATTTAATTGAAGTCTACGAGTTTTTGTTTACCATTTGCTTATCGTGCATTATAAAACTGTACTAACAATAAGAACAGAAGGCCAGGTCACGTGAAACCGTGTGTGAGTGATATAATTTAAACCATTCTTACCTGTATATTAATTATTTTGCAGATCGCAAACGAGAGCATGATATACAGAACCAGATACTTGGCCATTCCTCAAGACGATGACTCATACGTATCGAAATCGACCATCGACTTCAAAGTGGCGGAAGACATGTTCCGGAACGGTCGATTGCACCTACGATGCACTGCCTCTATTACGGACGTCTACAGGAAATCCGTTGACATTGAAATTACCGAGGATACACCGCGCATCGCTTCCATCAAAGGAGAATCACCACAACAAGGACGTGAGTGCAATTTCTTTTATTTATACTCTATTGTAGTTCCTTTCTGTTACAAGATAACGCTCTATACATTCGAGTAGAGCGAACTAACCTGAGAGTGCCTTAGGTATATGGAAAATATTGAACTATTTTTTAAACTCTAGTAGGTTCTTCATTTCATTTTATATTATAACATGCACTGCATAGAAGCTGAAGGCTTTAGTAATTTCTCTAACAAATACTCAAAAATTTCTATTATATTTCCTAATTCGTGTACTTCATCGCGAAAAAACATCGCAGAAAGCGGAAAAAAGGGGCGTCATTTAATCCCTTGAGGCATTTATAGATTCGGTGGATCTAAATTACTTGAGTTCACGATTGGGAACTGTCAGTATAAAAAGAGATGACGAGGCAAAATAACCAGGTCCGAAACTATCCTTTGCGCACGTCATTTTCTTATAGCTTATGTTTAAATATCCCGAAGAACATCGGCAAAATTTTCAAATCGAGTCAAATGGAACAAAAGGAAACGTCTTTCAGCTTGGGTTCAGTCGTCCGGATCAACGGTGTTAATTGCGTCGTTCCGATCCAACGAGGTGGACTGGAATAATCGCTGAGATTTTATCTTTCTTCAGAGTCACTGGCTACCGATCTTAGGAATTGAATAGGAGGTCCGGGTCAATGAGGGTTATTACAGATGTAACTTGATTCATTCAGAGAAATTTTCAAGAAATGTAGATTTGTTACAATTAAACTGACCAAGACAAAAAAATGTTTGCAATATCCATCACGTGATTCTTATAGAGCAGGCATGGTCAAAAGTGATTCTCGGGAGTCACGGGAGCTTGGGTGGGGATGCTTGAGTGTGTGTGTCACAGGGAGAAAAGAAAGTATTATAGTAATATACCAGTCCAATAAAAAAATGTCAAAACTGTGTATTATAATAGAATAATAGAATATTACATATTGGATTAATGCAATATTAAAATATTGAAATATTGGATTATTGAAATATTAGAATATTAGAATATTAGAATATTAAAATACTGGAATATTGGAGTATTAGAGTATTAGATCACTAGAATATTGGAATATTGGAATTTTGGAATATTAGATTAGTAGATCACTAGAATATGGTATGCACCTATGGTAGTTGACGTCACAGTCTACGTCTACAATTAGGGTCCCTCGAAAAGTGGGCAGACTGACTAGAGTGGGGAAAAATGATTTGCCCATGCCTGTTATAGAGTTTCACGTGCCGAACACGAATCAGGAAACAGAATTGCTCTATCACGTACTATTTTTTAAAATACGTCATTTTTGTAAAAACGCATGATTTTCGGGAAAAATAATAGACGAAAATAGAGCAATTCTGTTTCCAGATTCGTGTTTGGCACGTGAAATTCTATAAGAATTATTAGAATTAGTCATGAATATCGCAAAAAATTAAAACAGTTTTCATTTATCAGTTAGTGTTATTAGACCAACTGCTGCCGTTGCTTTGAAAATATCGCATAATATTACGTATTCATGTAAAAATTAGTAAGAAGGATTATAAATATTTCTCTTTGGAAGAACTGTTGCAACGATATATGGTAAATATTAATTACTGGTTTTAACGAAGAATGGTGAGCATGATTCATATACTATAATAAATAAATGTGTTGTTTAATAAACTGCAGTGTAATAAACGTGACTTGTCATGCGTTTATTGCTAATGAACGAATGTTTTCGATAAGCTGATTCATTTATAACTCGCATTATTTTGAATTATCGATGCAAAGCCAGTTTGTACAGCAATAAAAATAAAATTCATATACATGTAAGTTTGTAGATATTCTTCTTTAAAAATAGCGACATTAAGGATTAAATAGTGGACTAAGGAAATTACGAGACTTCGAAGATTTATACGTGTATTGCAAGGTGAAATCTAGTCAACTGTCACACAAGTGTTAGAATTGTGATTGATGATTCTCTGCACCAAGACTCACTTCATCGTTGTTAACACTTCAAGACAGACGTAGACAGGTGTCCCCTAGATATCATTAGATAAATTCTTTCTTTGAAGAATCTCGATTATTATTAAAAAATATGTTCTACACTTGTATTGATAATTTATTGAATTACTTTTTGTCATGTATACTTAGAGAGTAAAATTTCTCTTCATAATGTAAAATCATATTATCATTTATAGTTTCGGTGATCATATTATTAGAGCGAAATCCGGGACAAAAAAGGAGACGGAAATTGTGATAACACGCAAACAGCAAAAAATAACATCCTTCATGAACAAAATTCTTGTATACCGAATTATTTCATGAATTATTTATTGAATGGATGAAAACAATTGAATAAAAAGAATTGATTATAGCGAAAAGAAGAAGAAACAAGAAGTCTTAACTAAAACTTGAGTCTTGATGACGTAACAAAATCATCTCGAAATTTATCAACCACGAAAATTTACAGAGAGTTAAAAATGAACACGACCAATTTGTAGAAATATCTAATTATTACAATTTATTATCGAAAGAAAAAATTAGAAACTTAGTTACAAAAGACTCATTTCTATCTTATTTGTTAGTATGTAATTTATACACATACGCGGGACCTAAAAATAAATACAGAAAATTTGTACGTTACGTATTTCTTCAAAAAATTTTGAGGACTGCTGAAATACAGAACTGTTCCCAAAAATATACAAAACGGTTAGTCACTGCGATTACAGTACAATTAACATTTGTTTTATGTATAACTGATGAATTGCTGGCAATGAAAACGTTCTACTAGAAATGCTTTTTCCGTTTAACTGTATTTTGAGAATACATGGTCTCCAACATACACATATACAAATTTTCTAGGTATTATTCTAATCATTCTAATATATGGCAGAGTTAAGACGAAATTGAAAAGGGGATTTTTCCTCTTATTCTTCCTTTTAACTGCTGAGTGGATGCAAAATAGAAAAAAGTCTTTGTTAAATTCATTCGTTTTCCAAAATAAAAAGATTGAAAGGAAATTTTAAATTATAGAGTATATTGGTCTTCTGAATATTCGTCATAATAAAATCTCGATATCTTTTATGAAAAATAACGTATATACTTGTAACAGTAGTAATTGAGTTGTACGAAACCTAGATTTCAGTTTAACAGAGGTGATCAGTTCTCTCCTTTTTCATAAATAAAGTTCGTGGACATTCTTTACAAGTCATCAATTTTTATATTGATATTAAAATTTTTATAGGATTGTCGTCGTGCATAGAATTTCACACCGGCTCTAATTATAAATTTTCTAATATTCCGTATCTCCGATAACCCGTTTCTTTTCCACTTTCATTAAGAATTCAAGTTGAATATGCGCGGAATTTTGCGGTGACCACGTAATGAAGATAATTTCACGGCGCGACGATCGAGCGAAGCGCTGCGGTTTGTCGCGTCGGATCGCAGGACTTCGTCAAAAGGATCGCAATAACTCGTCCTCTTCTGGTGGATTGCCTATCGGACCAGGGATTAAAATTGAAAAAAAGAATCTGCGGTCAGGCGGTCTGCGTGGTAGTCGGAGCTGAACAAATGAGAAGGGAAGGTGTGGGGAACGTAGCGGAGATGAAAAGAGGAGCGCGGTGAACGAGGGAAAAGTGGGAAAATGCAAGGCTTCATCCAGCCGGAGCTGCCGTGGGCGACTCGATAAAATTTCACATTTTTGTAATCCTTTCTGTGGGTCCAAGTTCGTCAGCGATGTTCATCATGCAGGCTACGTAATTACACCTATGTCCGAAGGAACCCCTTTCATTGGTCACGCAACACTTCCATGTTTTCTTTGATCATTAATTCTTAGTTATTTTATAACAATTTATATTTCATTATTTTATAACAATTCAGACTAATTTTCGTAAAAACGTACTTGATAATTGAGAGATATAACAATAATTGTCCTATCATACGTAGATAGACAGATTTACTGACTATTGCGTCACGGAATGCAGCATTTACAGGGTGAGTCATTTTAATCGATCCACGCAATTATCTCGGAAACTAAAGCAGATAGTGAAAAATGATTTGCACAAAAGTTATAGGGTTTCGAGGGGGCAAATATTGGTGACCTTGAACTTAACCTTAAAATAAACTTTCAATAAGAAATGAAGGTCAACTTTCGTTTTTTAAATGGAAACCTACATTTTTTTGATTACATATTCGGATTCTACGGGACGAAAAACCTCATTTTTGTCTGGAACATTTTTTTCGATTCGCAACAAAAAAGGTTGTACAAAATTTGCAAAGTTCGAAATGGCAGATCAAAGATGGCGGACGAAATTTTAAAAAATCAACGAATTCATACCAAATTTGGTGTAAGAGGGTTTTTTGGGACGCTGATCACAAATCTGACATCAGATATGAAAAATTCAAGATGGCGAATGAAATTTTTTGTAAGAAGCATTTTCAAAAAAAATGTTTCAGTTTCTGAGATAATTGCGTGGATCGATTAAAATGACTCAACCTGTATAACTATTATATATAATAATGTAACAATGTAAAAATAGTAATCAAAAATATTATGAATCATTTGTACAGTGCATGATTACGAGTTGAACCTACGAAATGATGTAAAATTTGTGTAAATATATTTATTCAAATAGAATTTGCTGCAAATTTTGTCCAATTTTTGGTAAATTGTCATCTTATGACAATCATAAAAGGTCTATCTGCTCCCTTGGAAAAAAAAGAAACGAAACACTTGTCTTCTGACCAATTTTTGAAAAGTTTGTACGTGATTAAATTCTGCATTAATCGTCTTTCAAAAAAATAGGAATTTCCTACTANCTTACGAAATGATGTAAAATTTGTGTAAATTTATTTATTCAAATAGAATTTGCTGCAAATTTTGTCCAATTTTTGGTAAATTGTCATCTTATGACAATCATAAAAGGTCTATCTGTGCTCCCTTGGAAAAAAAAGAAACGAAACACTTGTCTTCTGACCAATTTTTGAAAAGTTTGTACGTGATTAAATTCTGCATTAATCGTCTTTCAAAAAAATAGGAATTTCCTACTATTGCATTAATCAACTGCTTATTATTGAAGATTAAAAGTTGAAAGCTTTGAAACTTTTTGCAGTGTAATGACGCGAAAAGTAAACGAAAAAAGATATTAAATTGAATTGGTCGTTTATCATGTATGAGTAAGCGAGCCATTTGCAGAAGCAAGAGAATGAATCACAGTATACTTGTATAGGTATACGTAATAGCGATAGGTAGTCACGAACATTCATCCTCACGCTTGCCTGACGTTAGTCTCGAGAGAAATCTCGTGTGAAATATTATAGAAATCTGTGACTATCCGACATCTCCAACAATTTACAATATCCTTCCAAAATATTTTGCTTTCATTTTCTCCCCGTGCTTAAAATATTTTCTTCAAGTTTTACATTTCATACTGAATGTTATCTTGAATCCGTTTGTTGGGGTTTAAGTAATATAAAGCCGGTGGATATCAGTCTTCCTAGGTTGTCAACAAGATCCAGGCTGCATTCTCCATCCTTTCTGTAATTAATGGCTGATCTTGGCCGCTCTCAAGGTGGAAGATGAATGCACGCCTTGCTCCTTTACTGGAAATAAGCCTTTGTGCGCGTTATGTACAGAGTTCCAGATAAATAATTAAATCTCTCATTGAATTGAACACCAATTGGCAATCAACGTTTGGTTCTTTATTCAGATTTTACTAATTAAGAATTACAGTTATTTACTTAATTTAGTTGGAAAACAATTGAACTAACGATTTAATTTTAATTCGTAATTAGCGAGTACTCCAATTCTGAATTGATATTTAGACGTTAATTGTTAATGCAGCAATTGAAAAATCTGCAACCTTGAGAAACTAAATCGTTCTGCTGGAATGTTGCAATTTAATCGTTGAATTTGCTTCAAAGTGTGTTATGTTTCGCTCGCCTAATTAAAACTTAAAGCTCTTCAATAATTCACGCTAAGAGCATTAAGAATTAATCGCATCGCAGCTGGTTTCTCCTTGAAGGAAAATTTGATGGCCAAATTCATTGAGTACTATAAAAATACTACGTTGCATCGTATCGTATAAAAACGTCGTCGGTTGCTTAGAAGATTGCCAATACCATTACATTGTAATTGTGGAAGAGCAGATGCGTCATTAAAGAATTGTCGCGCGTTCCTTCGGTGCCCGTTTCTTCATCTCTTCGAAGTTGAATCATCTCTGGCCATTTCTAAACCAGAAGCAGAGTTCAACTACAGATAGTCGTTTCTAAACGGTTTGCTTCTCTAAACGCTATTTTAAAAATGAAGAATAATTCTGTGGTATACTTTCATTTGAAAAAATTACTCCAAAACTAAGCCTTGACGTTTCACAATTTCTTCTTTTTAACTTGAAAAAAGAATTGTGATGACTGATTTAAAAGGGGATGGGGATGAGGGGAAAGGTAAGAGAGTCAGCAGAACAACGCAGAACGATATTTGAGGGAACATATTCAGAGCAAAGTCATCGAATGTCATCATTGTTTTTTAAGAAAAGAAGAATATGTAAGGAAGGAAGATAGTTGAAAGAGAGATGAATAAAGAGGTGTATGTATTTGTGGGTAATGGAAGTTGCGATTAATGGCATAGAGAATGCATACGGATAAGTGTTAAGAGAATTGAAGGATAAGCTTGAGAAGGAGACGATTGGGATATATAGAAAAATAGAGGCGGCAGTGAAGGACGATCTTAATAAGGGCAGAGGAAGAATGTGAAAGAGTTTGGAGAAGAAGATAGGAAGAGAGAAGGTGGAAGGAGGAAAGCAAGAAGACTGAGGCAATGTATCAGGCAAGAAATCTAATGGTTGGTGTCTCGAGACGCCTTTCCTAATATCAAGAAAACAGTGAACATTCATTGCAATCTCGAATAACAGGTATCTCCATTGAAATATCGCGTATACCAATCCTGGATACATCTGGATAGAGTGACGAGATAGGAGGCTGGTTTCCCCAAAAGGCATCATCACGTTGAAGAATGGCACACACTGCATTTGCTCACATCGCGATGCCATTAGCGAATTACTTTTGCCACTGGGAGAGCAATCGGTCTTTGCCCTCGCAGGCTCCCCATCCCTTTGGACCAAACCTTCAACTTCCCTTTGCCGTCGTCAATGCTCATTCACATGCGCGAATCGCGCGATAACAATCGTTGAAAAGCCGAATTTATCGTGTTTCACGTTTTCCAAATAAAAGGCGCGCGATCCGGGAACGCAAATCCGGCGATGCGGAGCAGTTAATGGAAGTAGGAAGCATTAAATGGGATTACCGAGCGAGGAGATAAAAAACCAATTACACTGCTATTATTTATTACCTTTTGCATAAATTACCAAATTGGAAATGTTCAAATGCTACAGTCTCATTTATAAACATGAAGGATTTCTCTAGCAAAAGGAAATTGCGACTATAATTGAATATCTGATACAGCAATAATTCATTTGGATCATCGGTATGCATCATTTGTCTGATTATTATAAGTAATTATAAAGGATGAATCAACATCAAATATTTACGTTTTCATGATTTACTTAATTATTTTACTATGGGATTTTGAGCAATGAATTTTGATTTCAGAAGATTTTTGAAGTAGAGAAATACATATATCCATTCAATATACCCTCTGGATATTCCGTACTGTCTTATTGCTAGATGTCTATTTTTATGCGCGTGGCTTTCTATTTTTATAAATGGAATTACAGACAGGAAATGCATGTAAACATTTGTTTTCTCCTCTAAATATTGTAGACTCCATTTTACTTCGAATATATCGTATTTCTTTACATATATTATAACTGCATACTGTGTTACTCCAAATTATTAAAACTTTCCATAAATGCATAAATATCTGCAGTCTTCTCATTGCTATCAAATAAAATCAGTGAAAACGAAATGCATATATAATTTTAATTTCCAAGTCAGAGATCGATGCTTCTCATTAATATTTCTGAATGCATTTTAATATTAATTTTCAAGAGAAAAATGTATGTACATTTGCGAGCAGAAAATGACTAGAATTTCAGGGAACAAGAGTTTCAGAGGAAAATAGTTTTCACGTAGCATTTGTCATTTAATACGAAAATAATTTTTTCAGATCAAGGAAACTGCAAATTTTGAAAAACGAAGTTAATTTGCACGCGAGTTGCCTACTTTCAGGGACCACTTTTTTAATGCTTAATAACTAATTAATGAGGCTTCGAACAAAAAATTAGTATTCTTTATTTCCGGCTTATTTTAGCCTATAGAATCAGCCCTTAAATTATTGACCATGGGTCCTGAAACATTCTAAATGATACATTGTATTAATAGCTATTGTGAAAACGATTATGGGGAATGTAACATCAATTAGTATATCAATATGTCAAATATTATATCAATCATTACCTGAAAAACTGTATTATTATACTTACTGTATCAAGCACTATATGTAACACTATATTAATTATTAGTGTATCAACCATTATAGTAACAATAATTTAGTATGTGCAAACGTATCAATTATCATCTAAAAAATTGTATCATTTATTATATTCACGTTGGGTTGAATTAACACTGTACTCAACATCACACTAATTACTATACCAAATATTGTATTAAGTTTTATTATAATGTTTACGGCCTGCAGTGTATGATGCGAATTAGTTCAGATGTACTTACCATTGAAGAAATTTTGAGATAAAAATTAGGAACAGAAAGCGTAAGATCAAGTCAATGGGAAATAATAGTTTGTGCATTGTTAATATTCATACCTGCATCGCAACGCGATCTCGTTTCTTCCGTTCTGCCGATACTTTTGGCGAACTCCCTTGCCACCCTCTCATGTGCCCTTGACGCGCGTTTCTTTCCCCCTCTATACATACAGGGTGGTCCTCGCAACTTGCACAACTATAATAACTTCCAAATTATGCGTTGCACAGAAAAGTTTTGTATACAGAAGTTGCATGGTTTGAAGGGGTGCATTATGTGGTATATGTAGTTTTTTTACAGGTGGAGGCGTGTAGGAGATTTGAAGGT